>JAGFMF010011578.1:2246252-2269341 GCA_019455555.1 Galemys pyrenaicus | reverse complement strand
AGCATCATCCCTTCCAGTTCCATCCATGTTCCTATGAATGTGTCTAGTTTTTCATTTGTGATTGCTGAGTAGTATTCCATCGTGTATATGTACCACAGCCAGAAGCCTCACTTTTAATCACTGCACGATACTATATCTGTTGAGGTAATGCTTTCAGGAGGAAGAGGGATTTGCCATTACCATTCCATGTTCCCCAACCTGGATGGCAGGATTTTTGCAATGCGCAGTTGGATCTTAGGCCTCAGGCTGCCTATAGGGTCAGAGAAAAGTGATCAGGCTTTTCTGCCCTCTCGCCATTGGTGTCGATGATGGACACCTGCAGTCCTGCACACCTGCCTGATGGTGGGCACAAGTAGGCACTTGTGGGCATGCACAGGTGGGCGTACCTGGACTGAGACCCGGGGCATATAAGGGCGGCATCATGAGGACGCCAGGAGAAAGGAGAGTGTAGCAGCAGGAGGGGGTGGCACAGGAGCAAGGTTCGGGATGGTTCTGGGCAGACGGGTCAAGGAAGGAGAGTCTTGGAGCCCTCGGTGGCTTTTCATGCTTTATTTAGTAGAGGTGGCCAGGTACATGGCAGGCATGGGTGCCGGGGGACTGGGAGGCTGGCAGCCCTCCCAGCCCCCAGCGCATCTCACTCACCCTCTCAGCTGTTTCTTCTATCTCTCGCTGCTGCTGCTGCTGCTGCTGCTGCTGCTGCTGCTGCTGCTGCTGCTGCTGCTGCTGCTGCTGCTGCTGCTGCTCATCCTGTCGGTTCTGTTGGTCGGTCCGGTCCTTGCAGTTCTCATGACGCCGCCCATTTATGCCCGTGTCCGACTCAGGTGCGCCCACTTGCGCATGCCCACCCTGGAATGCTCACAGCACCGCAGGTGTCCATCATCAGTGGTGGGAGGGTGGAAAGACCTGATCATTCTCTGACCCTACAGAGAGCAAGCAGAGTGAAGAGCAGAGAGAACAGAAGGAGAGAGAAAGGAGAGACCAGAGCGAGAGAGTGAAGATGTGCTGGGGGCTAGGATGCCTGCCAGCCTTCTGGCTCCCCGGCCCCCCACCTACCATGTACCTGGTCACCTCTGCTATAATGATACAATAAAACCCAGTAAAAAGACCTCCCTGGTGGCGCAATGGGTTAAGCAACACACTATAAAGCAAACTGCAGCCACTGCAGCACAAATTTGATACCTGCTGCCAGCCAGGGAGGGGACCCACATGGCTCAGCAGACCTCTCCTGCTGTGCCCACTGCTCCCCTCAGCAGTGGATTTCAGTACATTTGCCTGTTCTGCTCCCCGCTCTGTCTGTGGTGAATCCTCTCACCCTCCACACCTCTGGCCTTTACCCCAATGCTTGTATGCATAAATAAATAAATCTTAAAACAAAAACCTCCGAAAAAGCCACCGAGGCTCCAGGACTTCTCTTTGACTCGTCTGCTTGGAATCATTGAGGACCTGTTCTGTGCCTTGCTGGCACTACACTGCCTCTCATAACTGAGCAGGGCACTGCCCAGGTGGGAGGGCTCCTGGAGCCCACCTCCGTCCTCACCAGAGTGGAGCAGGGGAGGTGGGCAGGCTGCTCCCAGAAGTGGCTGCTAAAGGGGCCTGGCAGTGAAGGCCCAGCCCAAATGGTGCAGCTGGAGGAAGGCACCCACCCCCACCCCAAGCATGAAGTTCAAGACCATCTTCTCTAGGACGCTAGACACTAAACAGTCCCCGTACCAGTGGGACAGGGGTGGGCGTGGCAGTGTGTTCTGCAACCACCCCAAGCCTGGTAGGTTCACCGCTGGTTCTAGCAATTTGAAGGGGAATTTTGGAGCCCTTGGCATCATTTTCACAGGTTTTAATGGTAAGCCGGGTGTAGCAGCAGGAAAGGTGGCACAGGAGCAAGTTTCGGGATGGTTCTGGGCAGACAGGTCAAGGAAAGAGAGTCTTGGAGCCCCCAGTGACTTTTACACTTCTTATTGTCAGCGGTGGCCAGGTAAATGGCAGGCAGGGGTGCCAGGAGGTTGGCAGGCCTCCCAGCCCCCAGCGCATCTCACCCTCTCGGCTGCTTTCTACTACTGCTCTCACTTTCACTGCTGCTCTTTGGTCTGTTGGTCAGTACTTTTGCTGCTCGTTTGTCCTATTGGTCAGTCAGTCCTGTTGGTCCTGGCGTCTTCATGACACCGCCCATTTAAGCCCGTGTCCAACACAGGTGCGCCCACTTGCGCATGCCCACCCTGGAATGCTCACAGCACCTCAGGTGTCCATCATCACAGTGGTGGGAGGGTGGAAAGACCTGATTGCTCTAACCCTACATCGGGGGAACAAGCCTGCAAAGGAAGGACAACTTGAGCCCCCTGTGAATCTCTATACGTTCCTTCCTCTGCGCTTTCTCTGGAGTTCTCTCGTGGTCTCATCCTCTTGCTGCCGCTCCACCGTAGCCATGTCTGAGTAACAGAGCCCTGCTCTCTAGGCTCAGGTGTGCACACTTGCATGTGTAGGCACACCCATGCTCAGGTGTCCACAGTCGGGCACACCTACCCCACATCCACGTGCCCTCTACGTTAATAAGATCAAGGCTGCAGGTGATAGCCACAAAGGCCAATGGCATAAAAGTCTGACCAACGTCACTTACCCTGCACAATGAAACAGGACGGAACATCAAACCAAACGGATGGTTTGCCCCGCCAAGGCCAGCTCCTTAAAGACTTGCAGCGCCACATAGGCGACACCCTGTGTGAGCACAGGTTGGAGTCCTGGACTGCAATCCCAAGGTATTTGGGAACAACCCCCTCTCCCACCAGGAGCTGTCCCGCTAGGAAGTGAGAAGACCTCAGAGGCCTCAGTCTGGGTCTCTGCCGGGCTCCCCCAAATGCCAGCACTTGCAAGGTGTCCAGCAGGTTCTCCCTCTCCACATTGACTCTCTCCTGGTGATCTGGTGCAGACAAGGAAGATAGAGGGTGTGGCCACAAGCACTATCTGGGAAGCCCAGAAGCGGAAGTAGGAGACTGGCCAGAAGCAGTCACAGCAGACACTTGTGAGGCCAGGCTGCAGCACTGCAGGTGGACCTGGCCTGCTCATCTGCATGGACAGTATCTCTGTAGGACAAATGGAAAAGTATCAGGCTGTTCCGCCCTCCCGCCATGGGTGTGATGATGGACACCTGTGGTGCTGCATGCATGCCTGAGTGGGCATGCGCAAGTGGGTGCACCTGGGTTTGGACATGGGCCTATAAGGGCGGCGTCACAAGGACACTAGCAGAAGAGCAGAGGAGTAGGGCAGGGGAGAGACAGAGGCAGAGAGAAGAAAGAAGCAGAAGCAATAGAAGCAGATATGAGAGGCCAGAAAGCCCAGAGAGTGAAGATGGCGGGGGGGTGAGGGTTAGGAGGCCTGCCAGCCTCCTGGTCCCCCTTCCCCCGCTGCCTGCCATGTACCTGGTCGCCTCTGATAATAAAAGCATAAAAAGCCACCAAGGGCTCTTCCTTGATGCGTCTGCCAGAATCATCGAGAACTTACTCTGTGCCCTTCCTGGCACCACAATCTCCCACCAGGGTGGCCAGCAGAATGCGGAAGACCAGGAGCACAGTGAGCCACACCTGCCCACCACAGTGGGTGGTTCTGTGCATGGGTCAGGAGCCGGCCCATACACTACCAGTCACTCATCTGTGGACAGGGGAATCACAAGCCGTAAAGCAGGAATTGACCTGGGAGGCAGGAGCAGGGAAGGAAGAAGGTGAAAAATACAGAACTCCGCAAACTGATATTTGCAAATCTGCTTCTGGCCCTCTGCAAGAGCTCCAATTCCATCTGTGGCTGATGCCCAGGCATGCCACTTGCTGCCTGACAAGAACGAGAAGAACAAGCTGGCAGAGAAAAAGACACTGTTATCAGAAAGGTTAGAAGCAGCAAGTCTCAGAAGGAGCCCCAGAGCAACCCCAAATTAACCAAGTCTGCACACTTATTTTGCAATTAGGTTTCTTTGAAGTTTCCCTACTAGGTGGGTTTTTGAATCTTCCAACTGTCCTGGAGATTTTTTTTTTTTTCAGATTTACATAGTACCAAGCATAATTTTCCTAGGATGCCACAACATACAATTCATGACTTAGGTTGTTTTTCCTCCAGGTTCCAGGGTAATAGGTGACTTTTTGTCACTGTGACTGGATTTGGAAGAGACAGGTCTTACAACGGTTGTTCTTGCCTAGTGGATGCCCGGGGTCTCACACTGCAAATATATCATCTTTACATTTCTGCA
Organism: Galemys pyrenaicus; assembly: GCA_019455555.1. Taxonomy (NCBI): domain Eukaryota; kingdom Metazoa; phylum Chordata; class Mammalia; order Eulipotyphla; family Talpidae; genus Galemys; species Galemys pyrenaicus. The sequence goes on along the minus strand of JAGFMF010011578.1, from coordinate 2,265,116 downwards.
GCTTCTGAGCCTGGGAATTACTGAAACCTTTCCAAGGAAAAGTTTTGGGGGTTTATGGGAGGATTACACCTATTATTGCCTCTTTCCGCACCTCCCCAAATATACATGCAGTCTAAATATGGAAGTAGTAGCATGCTTGCTGTTCAAACTCAAGGTCAAGATGAGACCCTGAGGGGCCCTCCCTGGTGGTGCAGTGGGTTAAGCAACGCACTATGAAGCAAACCGCAGCTACTGCAGCACGAGTTTGATCCCTGCTGCTGGCCGTGGAGGTGACCCACAAGGCGCAGCAGACCTCTCCTGCCTCACCCGCTGCTCCCCTCAGCAGTGTGTTTCAGTTCATCTGCCTGTTCTGCCCCCTGCTCTGTCTGGTGGATTCTCTCACCTCCCTGCACTTCTGGCCTGTACCCCAGTGCTTGTATGCATAAATAAATAAATCTTAAAAAAAAAAGATTTATTTATGCATACAAGAATTGGGGTACAGGCCAGAGATGGGGTGGGGGAAGGTGAGAGGATTCACCAGAGACAGAGTGGGGAACAGAACAGGCAAACTGACTGAAGTACACTGTGGAGGGGAGCAGCAGATGAGATGGGAGAGGTCTGCTGTGCCAAGTGGGTCAGCTCCCTGTCCGGGGATCGAACTTGTGCTGCAGTCGCTGTGGATGCTTCATACTGTAATGCTTAACCCCTTGTGCCACCAGGGAGACCTGAGGAATATTTCTTGTTGGGGCTGGAAGATGAGGTCTGCTAGGAGGACCACAGGCATCTCCAACTCATCATGTCCAGACTGAACTTATTCCCTCCAGAAGGTATGACACAGTGTCTGTGAGCACAGGCTTGTTTGTAGATGGCCAGAGTTGTGTGACCCTGGGCATATCGCTCAGCCTCTCTCTGCTTCTGACTCCTCATCTGTGTGATGGGGAAAATAACCTACCTTAAGGAGTTGTACAGGTTACTTGAGTTAATATATGCAAAGGACTTAGAAAAGTGCCTAGACATAGGAAATGCTTATTAATATTAGATATTATTATTTTTCCCTCAAACCTACACCTTGTCCTGTCTTGATGAACAGGACATTGTATGTGCCATCATACAAACAACAAATCATAATTTCCCTTTTTTCTTCCTGTCCACTTCTAATTTCCAAGAGCCCTAGGTGCAACCTCCTTCATATCTGTCATACCCGTTGCTTTCTTAATCCATGGCATAGCCTTAGTTCAGGACTTTATCTCCTCTCATTAGGAGCATAGGATGTCTATACTTTCAGTAAGTCACTGTAGGGTAAATGAAAGTTATCAGGCTTTTCCACCCTCCCGCCATTGGCATCAATGATCGACCCCTAGTACTACATGCATGCCTGATGGTGGGCACCTGGGGCAGGGTGTGGGCGTGTGAAGGTGGGCACACCTGCGCCAAGTGACTGGGCGTATAAGGGCGGCATCATGGGGACGCCAGCAGCAGTAAGCAGAGGCAGCAGAAGAGAAGCTCAGCAGCAGAAGTAGTGGTAGCAGCAGCAGTAGAGAGCCCAGAGAGAGTGAAGATTCACGGGGGCCTAGGAGGCCTCCCAGCCTCCTGGGCCCCCGGCCCCTCCCAGCCCCCCTGCCTGCCTTGTACCTGGTCACCTCACTACAAATGATGTAGAAAGATGAATAAAAGCCCGAAAAGGACTCCAGGACTCCTCCTGTACCCGTCTGCTGGATCACAGAGAACTTGCCCTGTGCCTTCCTGCTACTACAGTCTGCCTCCAGTTTTGTCCCTCTGGGCTTCCCTTTTTGATGGTTACATTCCTAAAATGCTTATCTGGTCATTTCATTTCCCTGCTGAAAATGCTCCAGTGTCTCTGATGAATCTTCTCACCACCTCCCCCACCCCATATCTCTGGCCTATACCCCAGTTGTTGTATGCATAAATAAATAAATCTTTAAAAAAAAAGTTCAAACTATTCTCACTTAAAGAAAACAAAAAAAGAAGAAAGAAAATGCTCTAGCGGCTGCCTATTGTCCTCAGGATAAAGCCCAACTCCCTAAGATGACATTTAAGACCTTCCCCCATCTGGCCTGCCCATATCTCCAGCCCCATCTGGGCCCCTCTTACTCATCAGCCTCAGAACTCATGAAAGTCATACATACATCCACATCCATATATACATCCACATCCATCCACATATATACATCCACAGAGCCTCATGCCCTCCGGCACTCAGGCAGTTTCCTCTGCCTCCTCGGTCCGCTGTACTTCCAGATAATTCTTATTTATTTTCCACCAATGAACTCAAGCAACACCTTCTCTAAGTAATTTTCCTGATCCCCCTCCCAGAAGGGAGGGGCTGAGCACCCTTTCGGTGGTCTGCTTAGTGCACTGTCTGCTGGCCATAATGTTTGTTATTTCCATTTCTGTACATGAAATCACATTTATATGAAAATTTGTTTTCATCACTAGATGCAAATCATTAGAAGAGAGGGACTATATCTTATTTGTCAACACTCCTTTGCATATCATGGTGCTTGATTTATGTTTATTGCATGAATGAATGACCCGTCTGGGTTCAAATCCTAGCTCTCACTGGCTAGTTGTGTGACGGTGAGTCCGGTTACCGAATGTCTGGAGCTTTTTTCTCATCTATGAAGAGAAATTTTTATATGCAATTCAGAGACATCATGACAGTTACAGCTAATGTGTTTAAAAAAAAAAAACTGCTTGCCTAAAATTCATAGAGACAGAAAGTAGAATAGAGGTTACCAGGGCTGGAGGAGGGAGGAATAGGGATTGTTGTTTAATGGGTACAGAGTTTCTATTTGGGATGAAGAAAACAATTCTAGAAATGGGTAATGATCATTGTTGTAGAACATTGTGAATATACTCAATACCACTGAATACTGAAGCAAATCTAAAAATGGTTAAAATGGTCAATTGTAAGTTATATTTTCATACACACACAGAATTAGATAACCAAAGAAGGTTAAAACAAAACAAAACAAACAAACACCTGCCTGGCAAGACAGCTCATTGGTGCTCAGTCATCATTAGGAGCCATTGTTATTGCAAATAGTGGCATCTTGCTCAGCTCACGCCCACTCCAACTTCCTTCTTTTCTCTATTCAGGAAGAAGATACTCAGACTTCCCCCGGGAAGTAGGAGCTGCCATTCTAAACCACCAGGCTAAGTCATTCCTCTCAGCTGGGTGGAGGCGCCTGGGAAGTGGAGCTCTCTGGGAACTCTCTTCTTGCCAAGCAGACAGTTAGAAGCATGAGGAAACTACCTGCCCCCATTGTTCAAATACTTATTAATCATCAGGTAAACTCCCCCTCATCCCTGTCTGTCCTTGACCCCCAACAGGCTCTGAAACACATCTCCAAGCTCACCGAACCTATATCTCCCCCAGAGCTGAGGCTCGGGCACCCAAAATCCAGGAAACCAGAACTGAGCTCCTCCTCTCCTGGATCTGATATCCCAGCAGAAGAGAGGAGAAAGAAATCAAGGAAATAATGAGCGCCAAATGCCAGCACCCCAAGAAGAGAGAGTAGATTGAAGAATTTATTTTCTAGCTCCCTTGGAGTCTAGAGGGGAAAAGAGTTTAAAAAGCTCTGAAATGAGGGATCTCCCTGGTGGTGCAGTGGGTTAAGCAACGCACTATGAAGAAAACCACAGCCACTGCAGCACGAGTTTGATTCTTGCTGCCAGCCAGGGAGGGGACCCACGTGGCACTGCAGACCTCTCCTGCTGTGCCCGCTGCTCCCCTCAGCAGTGTATTTCAGTCAATCTGCCTGTTCTGCTCCCCATTCTGTCTCTGTCTCTGGTGGATCCTCTTACTCTCCCCCCACACCTCTGGCCTGTACCTCAGTTCTTGTATACATAAATTTTAAAAAAGTTTTGAAATGACAACATGAGTGAGTTTAGCTATTCCTGGATGTCAGGGCTTTAAGGCAATGGAAGACAATAGTCTCTCAGGGGGAATTTTCAAAAAGTAGCAGAAATCTATCTGGATAGGCCAGGGCTTCTCAACCTTAAATTCAACCCTAGCACATTGACATTTGGGGCTGGCTAGTCCTACGGTATTCTACACGGGCACTTTCCTGTGCATTGAAGGAGAATAAGCAGCGCTCTGACTTCTATTCTTTAGACATCAGTAGCCCCCGAATTAAGACAACAAAAGATCTTTCATTGCCAACTGTTCCCTGCATAGCAAAATTGCCCCCTGGTTTAGAACCACTGGTTAAAGCTAAGCAGAATGTTTTCTTGCTTGCGGTCAGGGGATGAAAAAGTTGACTTTTTGAGTCTAGCTACAGGCTTTATCCTGCACACCAGCTCTAACGCTGGTGAATCCTGCTCCTTCTCTGAACTCTGATCTTCTGGGGGGACAAAGTTCTACAGTTGGTAGGGCATGGGACAAAGGCTAGTCCCTCTCTCTAATCCCCGGGGATGGGAGGGAGGAGGAGGATTGAACCGTTCTGTGGAGACACTTGCTCCAGAGCCTTATTCTCCTTCCCATGAGCAAGACATCCTCTCGATGTATCCTAAATCCCTCTTACTATGCCTCTGCATTCTGGAGACCCCCAGAACCAGGTCCCCCAGTCTCTTACCTGAAAGGGAGTAGTGGTTGCTGAGACCTAGAGGTCAAAATCAATCTACTGGCAGCTCAGGGCGATGCAGACAGGAACCATGCAGAACATGGGTTGTTTACCCTGAGTAGTGGGGGCATGAAAGAGGAAAACTCAGAAAAGGCTGGGACAGCCACCTCCCTGGTGGCGCATCAGGTTAAGCAATGCACTATGAAGTATCCGCAGCCACTGCAGCACAAGTTTGATCCCTGGCCAGTGAGGTGACCCACATGGCACAGCAGACCTCTCCTGCCTCCCCGCTGCTCCCCTCAGCAGTGTATTTCAGTAGATCTGCCTGTTTTGTTCCACACTCTGTCTCTGGTGAGTCCTCTTACACCCTCCACCTCTGGCCTGTACCTCAGTTCTTGTATGCATAAATAAATAAATAAATCTTTTTAAAAAGGGGGAAAAGGCTGGGGCAAAAGCTAGAGACATAATAGTCACACCTCGTGTTCATAATCCTGAGTATTAAATAACAGAAGTGACCTTGAGAATTTCTCCCCCCACCCCCCACTCTCAGCATTCAGGATGGAGTTGTCTCCATGGCCCAGCAGATTCAGGGAATCCTGTCTAGAGGTGTGGCCACCCTGAGTGAGGAGGTCACCATGTGAAGGAGCAGGTGAGGCCTGACTTGGAAACCACCTAACAACCCAGAGAGCGTGGCCAACACTGGCAGCAATTCCATCCCCAAAGTGAAAGTTCCTGCTAGTCAAGCCCATTTCTCCTCATCTGGGGGAAGGGCCCAGGGAAGCTTGGGAATGAAGCTTAGGAATGTCTCTCCAGGAGACAGCCCCTTTACTAGAAAGTTTTCCCAGTTTATCTGGCCTGTCCGATCTCTCTCAGCATCTGATCCTGAAATCAGAGGCTTGGGGATGTATCACTTTACTTCCTGTGTGACTTTGGGCAACTCAGTTTACCTCTATGGTCCTCATTCCTGTAAGGAAGCCACAAATATTCGATGTCTTCTCAGTGCCAAACACATAGGAACATTAGATTTCTTGCCCCACCCATATCTTCTCTCTAACCTTGTAGGTCGCTATGAGGAACCCTACATTGTAAGTTTATAATAGCAGGGGAAATTGAGAATCAGAGGCGTTAGGTAGCTTAGCTGGGGTCACTCAGCTGGAATTCCCACTCCACTGCGTTCCATCATCTACTATAAAGTCCTTGACAGCCTAGCAGGAATGACTGTCCTCTACTGCAGGGAACAAGAAATAGATGTGAACTATCCGTGGAGATATATGTACAACCTTCAGGCAGGGTTCAGCTGGGTGATGCTTTTGCCCCACCAGGTGACTTCAGTCCCCTGGAGGTGTTAGCTTGGAGGTTTCTAAGGCAGTCACACTTGCATCTTGGCAGACACAGTGGAAGACTCAGCAGGGTGTCAACTGGAGCACCCACAGGTGGCCTGTCCAGCATGACAGTCTCAGGCGAACCATCTCACATGGCAGCTCAGGGCTCTAGGTGCAAATGTTCCAGTATTAAAACAGACAACCCCACAGCCTTTGACAACTGAACCTCAGAAGTCACTTAACCTTACTTCTGTCTACTCTGTTGGTCAAAGCAATCATAGCTCAGCCAGAGTCAGGAAGAGACACAGACTTGCACTTCTTAATGACAGCGGTGTCAAAGGACTTGCAACTGGATTTTAAAAATGCAACACCAGGCCTCCCCTGGTGGCGCAGTGGGTTAAGCAGCGCATTATGAGGCAAACCGCTGGCAGCCACTGCAGCACGAGTTCGATCCCTGCTGCCGGCCAGGGAGGGGGACCCACATGGTGCGGCAGACCTCTCCTGCTGTGCCCACTGCTCCCCTCAGCAGTGTACTTCTGTTATCTGCCTGTTCTGCTCCCCGCTCTCTGTGGTGAATCCTCTCGCCCCCCCCACCCCGACACCTCTGGCCTGTGCCCCAGTGCTTGTATGCATAAATAAATAAATCTTTAAAAATGCAACACCAGCACCTCCCTGGTTGCCTAGGGGTTAAGTGTCAACGCTAACACCTCTATGCCCTGAGTTCTATCCCTGACCAGAGAGCTAACCCACATGGCGCAGCAGACCTCTCCTGTCTCACCCACTGTTCCTCTCAGCAGTGTACTTCAGTAGATCCACCTGTTCTGCTCCCTGCTCTGTCTCTGACCTCTTCCCTTGCACCTCTGACCTACACCCCAGTTCTTCTATGCAAATAAATAATAGAAGTTTTTTTTAAATCTCATTTTAAAAATAAATAAATAAATAGGGCCTCCCTGGTGGCTCGATGGGTTGAGCGCAGCACTGTGAAGCATCTGTGGCACAGCAGCGCGAGTTCGATCCCCGGCCAGGGAGGGGACCCACATGGCATAGCAGACCTCTCCTGCCTCACCCACTGCTCCCCTCAGCAATGTGCTTCAGTCTATCTGCCTGTTCTGCTCTCCACTCTGTCTCTGGTAAATACTCTTACTGCCCACGCCTCTGGCCTATACCCAGTTCTTGTATGCATAAATAAATAAATCTTTAAAATAAAGAAACAAACAAACAAATAAATAAATAAAACACAAGCAGCCTCCCTGGTGGCGGTGCAAGGGATTAAATCGCAACACTATGAAGCTCTCTGCAACCACTGCAGCATGAGTTCAATCCCTAGCCAGGAAACTGACCCACATGGCGCAGCAGACCTCTCCTGCCTCGTCTGCTGCTCCCCTCAGCAGTGTGTTTCAGTAGATCTGTCTGTTCTGCTCCCAACTGTCTCTGGTGACTCCTCTCACACACATCCTCCCACCACACACCACACACCCCCCAGCTCTTACATGCATAAATAAATAAAATAAATCCTTAATAAATAAATAAATATGCAACACCAATCCTGGACCACTCAGGTCTGGACTTGAAGTCAGAGAAAAAAGAAATGTCTGTTGTGTTTAAACCACCACTATTGGTTATCTGTCACTCATCACTGAATATAATCCCTATAGACACACATCTGTACACAGACATACTCACAGTATGCACAGCAAGAAGATAATGAAATCGCACAGGATTCGGAGTCATCTTTACTCACATCTACTCATTCAACACACTACATGCACAAGCTATCTTTTCCTGCTGCTCACTCCATACTTCCCCCAGCATAGCAATTACCACGGGACCTATTGTGATGAGAAGTCACTTGCCCTGATAACCCTTGCTTTGTTCACCTCTTGGACCATATCTGTCCTGTTCATCATCATTCACTTTACTCCAAACACAGAACCTCAATGAATATTTGACAAGGTTGATGTTTTACAAACAGCCTGGAGGTAAGGCTTTGGGCTGATGGAAACTGGAGATTGAGCAGCGATTAGTAAAACTGATGAAGTATTTAAGGTGTTACAGAAATTACTCTGGCCTGTAACCCAAGCTGTGGGAGGATAAACCAGGCTGTACTCAAGGATTTTTGGAGACCAGGCTCTTTGTTCTAAATTCATATGCATATGGACCCAGACACAGACCTTTCTCTGAAAATCTGGGCCCGGAACAAAGGCTGGGAGCTCCTTTTATACTCTACTCTCTCTACATTGCTACATGGGTAAAAAACATACAAAGCGTGTGTGTGAAGGCTAGTTCCAGAGGAAAGGGGAGTGTCTCAGGGAGGAAATTCTCCAAGGACAGAGACCAGCCTGACCTGTTATCTGCAGCTCTGTTTAGGAGTGCGGAGACTGGGCCATGAATCTGATGTGCTAACTGTGCCTGCATTGGTATGTTAATTGCACTCATCCTAAACTCTGTGACTGGGGAGGCATCTCCAGTCCATTGTCTAGCAATATTTCTCCTACAAAGGCACCTGGAAATGACAAGACCCAGGACTGAGCCCAGTAGCGGAGACAGGGAAGAGGTGGAGAGAGAACAGGAGATGGGACTGACCATGAGGGAGAAGCAGAAGTTAGGATGATACCCAGATTTCTCATCCAAGTCATGGATCAATAAACAGTGGCAGCATTTGCTAAGAGCAAAAACACAAAAAGGATGTAGAAGACTCAGGAAGAAGGTAATGAGCTCAGTCTGGGCTATCTGCATCTCCAAAGCCTGGGGCCATGCAGGTGGAGTCCTGTAGGAGGCAGCTAGACACACAGAGTTGCACAGACTCAAAGACTGCAAAGACATGACTGTTAGTTCAGAAACTCCCACATGAGCTCATTGTTCATTTATATTTTTTTAAGGTTTTATTTATTTTTGCATAGAACTGGGGTACAGGCCAAGGCACGGGGGTTGAGAGGATTCACCAGAGACAGAGTGGGGAGCAGAACAGGCAGATCCACTGAAATACACTACTGAGGGGATCAGCAGGTGAGACAGAAGAGGTCTGCTGCGCCATGTGGGTCCCTTCCCTGGCCGGGGATCGAACTCAGGCCATTTCTGTGGGCCTTCGAGGTGGTAGTGCTGAGACTTAACCCCTAGGCCACCAGGGAGGCCCTCATTGTTCATTTAAGGTGTTAGAAGAAGCAGAGTCCTGGTTGGAGGTGGGCAGTCATATAGTCCCATCTTCTCTCCTACCTGATGTGCCACCTTGAGCAAAGGGCTCTGTCTTTCTGGCTCACAGTTTTCTGCTTTGTTATAAAAATGAGAGGAATGTCCCAAGCCCCCGTTTTCTACCAGCTCTCACATGCCATGATTCTTAGTTAAATATTTTAAGCATTTGGAGATCTACCACCTGCTAGTTACTATGCTCGACACTAACCCCATCCCTGTTACACACACACACACACACACATACACACACATCATTATCAGCAGCAACAGCAAAAATAAGTTCAGTTGCAGGTGCCTGTTCAGTGAACCACATTGTAACCACATTGTAAGCTGCCCGACTCCAGCCCCTTCTTCCTTTCCCCATTCCCTGCACCTTCTCTATCCACCTGATACTCTAGCATGCCCACCATAGGTCTAAGTCTCCTCTGATCATTCCTTTGTTTTTTGTTTAAGATTTATTTATTTAGGGCCCGCCCTGGTGGCGCAGTGGGTTAAGCAACGCACTATGAAGCAAATCGCAGCCACTGCAGCACGAGTTCGATCCCTGCCGCCGGCCAGGGAGGGGACCCACATGGCTTGGCAGACCTCTCATGCCATGCGCACTGCTCCCCTCAGCAGTGTATTTCTGTCGATCTGCCTGTTCTGCGTCCTGCTCTGTCTGGTGGATTCTCTCACCACCCCCACACCTCTGGCCTGTACCCCAGTGCTTGTATGCATAAGTAAATAAATCTTTAAAAAAAAAAGATTTATTTATTTATCTATCCATATAAGCACTGAGGTACAGGCCAAAGGTGTAGGGGGTGGGTGGTGAGAGGATCCACCAAAGACAGAGTGGGGAACAGAACAGGAAAACTGACTGAAACACACTGCTGAGGGGAGCAGCGGGTGAGGCAGGAGAGGTCTGCTGCACCATGTGGGTCCCCTCCCTGGCCAGGGATCGAACTCGTGCTACAGTGATTGCGTTTTGTTTCATAGTGTGTTGCTCTTAACCCATTGCGCCACCTGGGAGGCCTAGCAGCTGTTTTCTTAAAAAACCAAGTAAGAACAAAAACTTTTTCCAGTACAAATGATATTTAGTGTATTGAAACATATTGTATTGAACCCTGTGGTAAACAGTGCACCAGGCTCTGGGGCCCTGGAATTGAAAAACACACGGGACTTTCCCTCCTTCCAACAAAGCAGGAAAAAGAATTAGCTATGTGTTCCTATGTGATAAAATCACAATGAGGTCACAGGAACACAGAGGTGGCAAATGTATGTGTGTGTGAGCAGGTGTGTATATATGTGTGTTCAGGAAGATCCTCAGATTCCATGAAATTTTCATAAGAGGGCCTCCCTGGTGGCACAGAGGATTGAGTGCCGCAGCGTGGGGCTTCCACAGTCACTGCAGCGCAAGCTGGATCCCCAGGAAGGGAGGGGACCTACATGGTGCAGCAGACCTCTCCTGCCTCACCTGCTGCTCCCCTCAGCAGTGTATTTCACTTAATCTGCCTGTTTCGCTCTCTACTGTCTCTGGTGAATCCTCTCACACACACCCCCATGCCTCTGTCTTGTACCCCAGCTCTTGTATGCATAAATAAATAAAGTATTTTATTTATTTATTTTTAAAAAGATTTATTTATTTATGTACACAGCACTGTGGTACAGGTCAGAGGTGAGGGCAGTGGAAGGATCTACCAGAGACAGAGTGGGGAATAGAACAGGCAGATTGACTGAAATACACTGCTGAGGGGAGCAGCAGGGGAGACAGGAGAGGTATGCCGCGCCATGTGGGTCCCCTCCCTGGGGCAGGGATCAAACTGGTGCTGCAATGACTGTGGTTTACTTCACGGTGCGTTGCTTAACCCATTGCACCACCAGGGAGGCCCCCAATAAAATTTTTTAAAAAAGAAATTTTCATAAGAAATCATCGCAGGAAGGAATCTCACAGACCAGTAGTCCCAGTTTCGTTTTATACGAATAGAAACTGAAGCCCGGGGATGTTCAGTGACTTGCAGGAGGAAGTTTAGCTGAGTAGCAAAACTTAGACTGGAGTCATATATTCCAAACCTCTTCAAGTTCTCGTCCATATTACTCTTGACCCCTCACCACTCTACCTCCTAAGATGATTGAATAATGATATCTTAAACTTTCTTTTTTTTTTAATTTATTCATTTATGCATATAAGAGCTGGGGTACAGGCCAGTGGCTTGGGTAGTGAGAGGATCCACCAGAGAGAGAGTGGGGAGCAGAACAAGAAGATTGTTCTGAGGGGAGCAGCGGGCAAGGCAGGAGAGGTCCGCTGCGCCATGTGGGTCCCCTCCCTGGCCGGCAGCAGGGATCAAACTTCTGCTGCAGTGGCTGTGGTTTGCTTCACAGTGCACTGCTCAACCCACTGCACCACCAGGGAGGCCCGTTATCTTAAACTTTCTAAGGGCTAACTTGCTGCCAGGCACCATTTGAGTTCTCTATATGGTTGTCTCATTTACTACTCAAAGTAACTCTCAGAGTTAGGTGTCCTTTTTTTGATGCCTTATAATAATATTGAATCTTAGGTTAAGTGAATTACTCAAGGTCACTCAGTTTAACATGTAATAAAGTCAACATTTGAACAGTCTATCTCAGTGGCCACGTGCACGAAAAAAAAAAAAAAAGAGTCACAAGATAACCTTGCTTAACAATTTCCAGGCCCTCCCCAAACAAAGTCTGATTCAGTTGTCTGAGGTGAACAAGCTGGAGCTTGCATTTTAGCATAATCACCCCAGGTGATGATGATTTGGTGATCCCTGAACCACACCCCGAAAAATCCAATTCTCTGCTATCTTTTTTTTCTACATAGAGAGTTTTCTGGCACAGCCCATCCTTTCCGGCTGGGAAACCCTAGGGATTGTTCCCAGGGAGCTGGCTTGGGAGATAACTAGGCGTGAAGGAGCCTGGGGACAGACATGTGCCCCCTGGTGGTCAGACTGCAGAGGCCAGGCACTGCAGCCAAGTGGACCCCCGGGGAATAGCATTCATGTGAATTTTTCTAGAATTTTCTTCAATCACTGTGGCTGAGGTGCCACTGTGTGCCAGCACTGAACCAGTGTAACTCATAGCTCACCTAACAGAAAAAAGACTTTGGGAGCAGAACTTTTCAAGGTGCTTGACTGTCCGCTGGTTTTCACTCACTCATACAAAGACATTCATTTCAAGCTGCACTTGAGCAAATTTCATGTGGTCCAGGTAGCCATATCTGACAATAGACGGCTTTGTATTTTAGGTCTTTAGGAAGACTACAAAAGAGTTATTTGAAGAAGGCTGAGCCCACACGCGGGGACCAGGACACAGGCGCCTGCCTGTGGCGCAGCGTGAGGGCCGGAGTTGGCAGCCCCCGCCTGCTGCTGGCTTGAGACCCTGCGCCATTATTTCTTCTTTCGGTGTTTCAGTGCCTTGCCTGAAACATGGAACAATAATATTTCCTACTTCACAGAGTTGAAATGAGAATGAAATGGCCTCTTAGAACAGTGTCTGGTACACAGTAAAAGTTAAAAAACAACAAAAAAAAAAAAACTAGCGCTTTTATACACTTTGTAGATATCTAACGTGAAGTATAAAAGATATCTAAACCAGGGCTTGTGATGTGAGTCTTTATTTACTCACCTTGAAAAGGAGCATTAATAATTCTCAGTCCTGGGCCTCCCTGGTGGCGCAAGGAGTTAAGTCTCAGCACTATGAAGCTATTGGCAGCCACTGCAGTCAGTCAGGGAGGGGACCCACATGGCGCAGCAGACCTCTCCTGCCTCCCCCGCTGCTCCCCTCAGCAGTGTGTCAGTCCATCTGCCTGTTCTGTTCCCCACTCTGTCTTTGGTGACTCCTCTCACCCCACCCCCTCCCCACACACCGCTGGCCTGCACCCCAGCTCTTGTATGCATAAATAACTAAATCTTTTAAAAAAATTCTCAGTCCTGTGTAGTTGAGGGACAGAATCTGCTCTGGTTTTTAATCTATTCATATATATCCATAGACATGAAAAGTGCTTCACACTACTGGGGAGTGTGTAAATTAGCACTTTGGAAAATTGTTTGATAATGTCTGCTGAACTGAGCATCTATATGACTCAGCAGTTCCACCTTGGGTGTGTCTCCTCGAAAATTGCTATAACAAAAACATATATGTGAATGTCCCTATTACTTACAACAAAGTGGAAATTGCTCAAGTGTCTATCAACATTATAGAATGGATTTCAAAAACTGGTATTTTCAAAAAATAGAGTAATTTATAGCAAAGAGAATGAATGAACTACTAATATACTCAGTGACATGGGTAGGTCTCACAAATGTAATGATGAAAGAAGGCAAACATTCAGGAATATATATCACATGATTTCTTGTATGTAAAGAATGAAATGGTCAAAGTAAGTCTAACGCTGCTAGAAATGGAAACAGTAGTTATCTTTTGGAAGCCATCATGAGGAGGCTTCTAGGGGCTACCAGTGAGTTCTATATTTTGACGTGTGGCGCTTATATTAGTATGTGCACTTTATAAAAATTCATCACACTATTCACTCATGATGTGTCTACTTTTTAATAGATATGCTAAATTTCAATGTAAAGTTTCAAAAATAAATTCTGGATTGTTCCCTCATGATGGGACATAGCATATACTCAGGCCTCACTATCACCAACTGAAGGCCAGAGCTTGGAGGGTATCAGAATCAGGAACTTAATGCCCCTCTGGGGATGGGAGATGGAGCCTCAGATCCATGAACTGGAACCAGGTTTCCTGCTCAAAGCCAGGAACAAAAGGACTATCTTGTAGCTAAAACAAGTTCTAGAAAAACTGCACCACTGCGTCCAAAACACAGCAAGAGTGCTCAGTATTGGCCTGGAGTCAGTGGGTGGGAAAAATCACTGAGTCACAGAACTAGCTCCTAAGTGCATGCTAGACTCGCTGCTTGAGAATCCCAGTCCAAGAAACTAGCAGCAATGGTCTGAAAGTAGAAAGCGTTAAAGTACTTACATAGAGAAATACAAAATAGCCCTCATAGGAATTTCTCTAAAACCCGGAGAACAAGCAAGATCCCGCTCTTTCAAGAAGCAAATGTTATAATAAAGAGAAGGCAGATGAAATGAATGAGAAATTTTGTTTTCCAGAATTTACAGATGAAAGGACAATCTGAAAAAATGTTTCAATTAATGAAATGTGAAAGCTTTAATACTAAGGCATAAAATACTAAAGGATAAAATAAATACGTTCAAAATGTTCAAATACGTAGGGGCCTCCCTGGTGGTGTGAGGGGTTAAGGCACAGCACTATGAAGCTATCCACAGCCACTGCAGCACAAGTTTGATCCCTGGCCAGGGAGGGGACCCACATGGCACAGCAGACCTCTCCTGCCTTGCCCGCTGCTCCCCTCAGCACTGTGTTTCAGTCTATCTGCCTGTTCTGCTCCCCACTCTGTCTCTGGTGAGTCCTCTCACCCCCTGCACCCCAGTTCTTCCATGCATAAATAAAATAAAAATAAATCTTTTTAAAAAATGAAGAACCAAACAATAACAAAGGTGATAGGAGCAAAAGTTCAGAATCAAGATCTTATTTATTCAAAAGGAGAAAGAAACTGAGAACATTTAATACTAAAGCATATTTATTAAATTTCTAGAAATAAAATGTATACTTCTTAAATGAGTGGAGGGGAAAAAAATTTAAAAACTCATAGTAGGAACAAAAGAGAAGCAGCACAGAAAATTATGATAAATAGATGTCAAAAAATAAGACTCTAAATTATAGTATATTCAAACTAGGGAATATTATGCAATTCATGAAATGAATGAACATGATCTACTTGCATCAATTTGGAGAGATTTCAAAAGGAAGAACATGATTTTCAGACTTGACATGTATCTGGTACATCACGTGCAATTTTCACACACATTATTCATGAATTTTTTTTTAGAAAACACAGAAAAATGACTCAACATATTTCTATACATATGTAGCAAACATATACAAATATAGATGAGAAGCCAACTTCGGGATAAGTAGTTGCCTTTAAGGAAGAGGTGAGGGTGAAGTATAAAAGAAGCTTCAATTTTATCTATAAGGGTTATTTTCAACATATCTAAAACAAGAATGACAAAATGATAACTTGTTAATTCTGGGCATGAGGTTTGGATATTAGAGTTCCTTACTCTGTGGGAAGGCGCAGGAAGGCTCTCTCATTTTCTCGCTTTCCTGATAGATGTGAACAATGAAGCAAAGAACCCCAATTGCTACTGGAAAACGTCCAACATCATGAAAGCAATCAGGCTTAGACTGAAGCCAACACTGAAGTCGGTAGAACAGAGATGGAAAAAAACCCAGGCTGATCGTGGGATCAGCCAAGCCTGAAGCTTACCTTACTACATCATTTTCTGTTAAGTGAACTTAATAATTTTCTTATTGTCTAAGCCAGTTTGCATTAGGCTTCCTGTTACTTGAAACCAAATTCATAATAACTGATAAAATGAAGATGGAGAAGTGGGGACATATAGAACTAGTAGGGAGACAGAACGAGCAAGGTACAGTAGTCAAAGATCGGATATGAGGGTGAGAGGAGGAAACAGGGGTCAAGACTGATTCTCAGATTTCTAGTTTGGATTCCTGGGTGGATGGTTCTACCATCTCAGAGACACAGAAAAAGACCAGGTTGAGGACAGGGATGTCAGAGGAGATACTCTCAAAGGCTTGGCTATACCAGATTTGAAGAATCTGTTGAAAGTCATGGAACTGGAGATTACAGAAGGTAACTGTATATTCAAAATTCAAATTGAATAGTGAATAGTGTCTCCCCCAAAATTTATGTCCACCTGGAACCTCAGAATGTGACTGTTTTCAGATAAAGCGTTGCAGATTAAAATTAGGTAAATTTCAATGAGGTCATGCTGGATTAGAATGGGATATAAATCCAATGATTGTTGCCCCTCAGCAGTCTATTTCAGTCAGTCCACCTGTTCTGCTCCCCACTCTGTCTCTGGTGAATTGTCTCACCCCAAGCACCTCTGGCCTGTACCCCAGCTTTCGTATGCATAAATAAATAAATCTTTTTGAAAAATGATAGATATCTGTCTGCCATTGTAATCAATGGTGGAATTCGTATTTCTGTTTTTTGACTTCCATATTCTGTTACTGTAAGTTTTTTTTTAAGATTTATTTTATTCATGCATATAAGAATTGGTGTCTAGGGGCCTCCCAGGTGGTGCAGTGGATTAAGCAACGCACTATGAAGCAAACCTCAGCCACTGCAGCACAAGTTCAATCCCTGCTGCCGGCCAGGGAGGGGACCCACATGGCAAAGCAGACCTCTCCTGCTGTGCCCGCTGCTCCCCTCAGCAGTGTACTTCTGTTGATCTGCCTATTCTGCTCCCTGCTCTGTCTCTGGTGAATCCTCTCACCTCCTGCGACTCTGGCCTGTACCCCAGCTCTTGTATGCATAAATAAATAAATCTTTAAAAAAAAAAAAGAATTGGTGTCTAAGCTAGAGGTACGGGTGTGTGTGTGTGTGAGAGAGAGAGAGAGAGAGAGAGAGAGAGAGAGAGAGAGAGAGAGAGAGCGAGAGAGAGGATACCAGAGATAGAGTGGGGAGCAGAGCAGGAAGATCTCCTGAAACACACTGCTGAGGGGAGCAGGGGGATCCAGTGATTGTTGCCCAGGTCATGTGAAGACACAGAGACGACACAGAGGAAAACATTAAGATGGAAGCAGAAAACATCAAGATGGCAGCAGAGTGCTGCATCTACAAGCTGAGGAATGTTAAGTATTGCCAGAAACTACAAGCGAGGCATGAGATAGTTTTTGCCTGAAAGTCTCTAGAAAGAACCAACCTATTGACACCTCGATTTAAGGCTTCTGGCTTAGAGAACGGAGAGAAAATACATCTCTGTTGTTTTAAGCCAAGTTTGTAGTAATTTGTATGACAACTCTAGGAAAATAATCCAAAGAGAGATGTCTGAATTTGGAATATTGATTTGGAGATCATACTAAATGTTTGTTGAAGTTAAGAGTAGATGAGATTACCTTAGAAGAGAAGAGAGTGAGAAGAGAAAAGAGGACCAGAAACCAGACCCTGAGGAGGGTGATATGGAAGGCGCGAGAAGAAGAAAAGGAATGGACTGAGAAGACTGAGGAGGAGGACCAGAGGGTAGTGACTCAGAAGTGAAGGGAAATGAATATTTCTAAAGAAGGATGTGTCAGGGAGCCAGATACTGTTGAGGAAGAAAAAGAGAGTCTATTGGGTGTGGCAATATGGAACTCACTGGTCTCCCTTGCCAAAGCAGTTCTGGAAAAGTGGCATGACAGAAATAAGATTGGCCATTACTTAGGAGGATGTTGAAATGGTTGCTATTTTTTTTTAAGGCTTGTGGCATGAGAGTCATAGAGGGGATTGGTGGTGTTCAGAGGGGAAACAGTTTGGGGTGGGCTTGGGGTTTTATTTGCGATAAAAGAGGCTTAAGTATGTTTATAGGCCAAAGAAAAATAGTAGGAGAAGAGTTTAAAACTGCAGTAACAGGACCTCCCTGGTGGCACAAGGGGTTAAGTCTCAGTACTATGAAGCTATGAAAGCCACTGCAGAAGGAGTTCGATCCCCGGCCAGGGAGGTGACCCACATGGCACAGCAGACTTCTCCTGTCTCTCCTGCTGTTCCCCTCAGCAGTGTATTTCAGTAGTATCTGGTGAATCCTCTCTCTCTCTCTCTCTCTCTCACACACACACACACACATACACACACACTCTGTACCTCTGACCTAGACCTCAATTCTTGTATGCATATAGAAACAACAACAACAACAAAACTACAGTAACAGAATGTGGAGATTAGAAATACAAACTCCACCATTGATTATAGTGGCAGACTTTTTAAAAAAAAGATTTATTTATTTGTGCATACAAGAGTGGGGGTATAGGCAAGAGGTGCTGGGGGTGAGAGGATTCACCAGAGACAGAGTGGGGAGCAGAACAGGTGGATTGATGGAAATACACTGCTGAGGGGAGCAGCAGGCGAGGCAGGAGAGGTCTGCTGCACCCTGTGGGTCACCTCCCTGGCTGGGATCAAACTTGTGCTTCAGTGGCTGTGGATGGCTTCATAGTGCTGAGACTTAACCCTTTGCACCACCAGGGAAGCTTGATATCTATCTTCTAATTAGATCTTTAAGACAAAAAATGAATGGGGACCTTTAAGGAAGTGGAACATCATTCACCACTCCCTACGTTTGAGCTGGGCAGTTACTTTCTTCTAAAGGGTACAGCATGGGCAGGAAGAAAGAATAAGTAACTTTACAAGCAAAGAAATCTGATTGAGTCAGAGGGGCTCTTGGTGAAATTGGACAGAGAGGAGAGGTCAGGTAAGGTGCTGAGCTGCGACCAGGAGGAGTAAATGAAAGCGTTTACTACACCCGTCCTCTTCTACCTGGCTCCAGAAAAACAACAGTGAAAGATACCAGAGAATAATTCTCAGGAGACTGGAACCAATCCATGAAAAACCCTACTTATACTGATTTTCAATGATGCAGGAAAAAAAATTCCAGTGGATCACCTATTGTCATATAATGAAACCTGCCAGTTGGTACTCTCACCCACACATTCAGAGCTTCCAGTTTTTCCCCATCAGCTTTGTGTTCAACCAGAAAGGACATCTCTTCATAACACATTTGAGAAAAACCTCCAAATTAAAAATAAAAATAAAGGGCCTCCCCGGTGGCGCAGTGGGTTAAGCAACGCACTATGAAGCAAACCGCAGCCACTGCAGCACGAGTTCGATCCCTGCTGCCGGCCAGGGGGGGACCCACATGGCG
>JAGFMF010011578.1:2217041-2246202 GCA_019455555.1 Galemys pyrenaicus | reverse complement strand
TGCTCCCCGCTCTCTGTGGTGAATCCTCTCACCCCCCCACGCCTCTGGCCTGTACCCCAGTGCTTGTATGCATAAATAAATAAAATCTTTAAAAAAAAATAAAAAATAAAAATAAAAATAAAAACAAACAAGCAGAAGTAAAGGAACCAAAACGAATACAGAGATAGTGTAGAGAAATGCAGAAAACTTCAAAGAAACAAGACATCTTCAGAGAGCGCAAAGAAAATATTGTGTTATGAAATAAGAACAGGATGCCTCAAAAGCGAAATGATTAGAGAAATGAAAATGAGCCCTTGGGCATTAAAAATATGATAATTGGGCCTCCCTGGTGGCGCAGCGGATTGAGTGCCACACTGTGAACCATCCATTGCACAGCAGTGTGAGTTCGATCCCCGGCCAAGGAGGGGATCCACATAGTGCAGCAGACCTCTCCTGCCTCGCCTGCTGCTCCCCTCAGCAGTTTATTTCGGTCCATCTGCCTGTTCTGCTCCCCACTCAGTCTCTGGTGAATCCTCTCACCTCTGGTGCCTCCGGCCTGTATCCCACTCTTGTATGCATAAATAAATAAATCTTTAAAAAAAAAAGGGCCTCCCTGGTGGTGCAATGGGTTAAGCAACACACTATGAAGCAAACCGCAGCCACTGCAGCACAAGTTCGATCCCTGCCACAGGCCGGGGAGGTGACCCACATGGTGCAGCGGACCTCTCCTGCCTTACCTGCTGCTCCCCTCAGCAGTGGGTTTCAGTTGATCTGCCTGTTCTGCTCCCCACTCTGTCTCTGGTGAATCCTCTCACCCCCACACCTCTGACTTTGTACCCCAGCTCTTGTATGCATAAATAAATAAATCTTTAAAAATTATTTTTGCAGGACACTATTAGAAAATACACTTTAACCAAATAAAAAAAGT
Source organism: Galemys pyrenaicus (assembly GCA_019455555.1). Lineage (NCBI taxonomy): Eukaryota > Metazoa > Chordata > Mammalia > Eulipotyphla > Talpidae > Galemys > Galemys pyrenaicus. The sequence goes on along the minus strand of JAGFMF010011578.1, from coordinate 2,245,295 downwards.
AAACTATGAAAGAGGAAGACATAGGATTCAACCTCAATATGCGGTAAAGGGAATCCCCAGGATGTCAGCCAAGAAGTCTCTGGGCAACACCAGTTCAGCAGCACAAAGAAATTTCTTTAGCCTGGAGCAGGAACACAGAGGCTTGTAGGTGGGAGGTCTCCAGGGAGAAAGATGAAGCCGATTGGTGATCTGACAGGCTTAAGCATGTAGAACATTGGAGTAAGAGGTGTTTAATGAAGATGCTAGAAAACTGAATTTATGAAAAATCTGGGCAATTTTTAACTCTAGGAAAAGCAAACATGGTTCAAGAAAGGAAATGATATCATACATTACCTGGTCCGGTAGTAAACACTACTTACAATGACATAGAAACAGACTCACTGAATATGGATTATTTTAAAAGATTTATTTATTCATAGCTGGGGTACAGGCCAGAATTGCAGGATGTGAGAGGATTCACCAGAGACAGAGTGGGGAGCAGGACAGGCAGATTGACTGAAACACACTGCTGAGGGGAACAAGGATACAAGACAGGAGAGGTCTGCTGCGCCATGTGGGTCCCCTCCCTGACTGGTGATCGAGCTCATGCTGCAGTGGCTGCGGATGCTCCATGGTGCACTGCTTAACCCCTTGCGCCACCAAGGAGGCCCTTAATTTGGAAATTTTGACTAAGACATTAAAGTGGTATATATCAGGAAATGCAGTAAGTTGTGTGACCACTATGTGGAAATTTAAAAGGACACTTTGAGAAGGGATTTGATGGCTCTTAACCCTTCCTTCTTACACCAAGTATGTAAAGAGCTGGAGAGATCAGAGAATTGTGAAATGAACTTTTGGAGAAAGCTCTACTGTGAACCCCCTCAGGAATGAAAAGAATGTCATCTCAAGGCAAAGGAGAAGATTCCAAGGACACACTGGGAAAGTTTGTCATGTGTCTCCTACAGTTAAAAACCTAAAGGTCAGAAGTTGGGCTGGGCAGTCACTGAGGGATGAGGCAAAGCAGAGGAAGCTGAGTAAGAATCAGCCAAAACACCAGGATTTGCCATGACAAAGTAACCATGAGCCTTGCCCATGGACCAAAGGTGGGTCATGCCTGAGAAGGAGCTGGAATGGGGCTGGAGCATATTTGTTCCAGTAGAACTTCTGCGGGGTTGCTAGGTCCTAGGCAGAATGAAACTAGAAGCAGATCACCAGGTGCCCACGGACTATGTAAGGAACAAGTAGCCATAGTGGAAATGCATAGACCTAGGTCAAGGTTACTGCAGGTGGGGACTCTCCCTAGAACCAATGAGGACCCATAAGACGGGCAGCTCTGAAGTGTGAAACTGTCTCAGAGTGTAAAACCATCTCATCACAGAACCATCAAGTAAGAAGTTTCTGCCTTCCTTCCTCTCTCAGTCTCTCTAATCCAAGAGGACCAGAAACCAGTGAGTAAGCAAGAGAGAGAAAAAAGGGGTAAGTTCCCTGGGTGCAGGCTTTCTGTCTAGAGCAGGTCCCATCTGGAGTAGCACCGAGAAGACTTACGTTTGAATGGAGACTGAAGTTTTGGTTACTACAGTGGGCTGAACTTTCTACTTTAAAACTGAGACTGCCTGTTATGATTAAAGTACCATATGACTTTTTATTATCTAAAAGTGGCCAGGTAAGTCTTGGAACTGCTCAACCTGACATCCAGGGCAAAGCAGAGAAAATGGCCTCAGGGAAACTAACAAAAAAAAAACGGCCAGAAGAGATGAAAATAAAGTTGCTTTTATGGCTCCTCCTCATGAGTCATGCTTGTTCACGTAATGAAGTTGAGTGATCCCTATAAAACAACGTAGTAAAGAATATAGATTCTGGAACCAAAGAGAATTGAGTTTAAAATCTGGCTTTGCCACTTCCTAACTCTGTGACCTTGGGTAGGTGACATAAGTTCTCAGAGTCTGGATTTTTGTTCATTTGTTTTTACTATAAAATGGTATTAATTAAACATATCTTACAAGATTGTTTGGGAGGGTTAAATAAGATAACATTTGGAAAACTGTAAAAACATATTGGTTCTCTTCCATTCTCTGCTGAGGACACTACTCAGTGCCTGGGGAGCCCCATTATGGTCTTACCACAAAGTGCTGAGGACAGGGACTGTTTTCTCCAAAGGACAAAAGAAGCAGATTGCAGGGACAGCCTAGGGCACTCCAGACAAAGTGGAAGGAGACTATGGCTGGCAGATAAAATGCAAAGTCGGGCCTCCCTGGTGGCGCAGTGTGTTGAGCACTGTACTGTGAAGTATCCACTGCACAGCAGTGCAAGTTCGATCCCAGGTCAGGGAGGGGACCCACATGGTGCAGCAGACCTCTCCTCCCTCTCCCACTGCTCCCTCAGCAGTGTGTTTCAGTTGATCTGCCTGTTCTGCTCCCCACTCTGTCTCTGGTGAATCCTCTCACCTCCCGTGACTCTGGCCTGTACCCCAGCTCTTGTGTGCATAAATAAATAAGTCTTTAAAAAAAAGAAGAAGAAAAAAAACATTTTAAGAAATAAAATATTCTTTAAAATATTTAAAATGCAAACGTCCAGTTAAATTTGAATTTCATATAAACAACAAATCATTCTTTCAGACGATCAATGTCTGGGATCTATCTGAAATTCAAATGTCAGATCTGATTGAGTGTCCTGTACTTTCATTTGCTAAATTCGGTTACCCTAAATAAGACGCAGCTTCGTGGAGAGAATGGACTGAGTGTCATAGGACAGGACAAATTCCATCCTTGGACCTATTTTTTTCTAACAGTTTCACGGGGCTCCTGTTGAGAGGAAATGACTAAAGCTGCAGCATTGAGAGATTGAGTTAGGCTGGATTGAATTGAAATACCCTGGAGTGGGTACTTTGCAGCGGAAGCAGCAGGGAGGCTGAGTCCTTAGGACCTCAGCTCTGCCAAGCAGGTGGGCATCCATTTATGCTGGGAAACAGAGGAACAGATGTCCTCAGAAAGTGCTCAGAAAGAGCAGAGGCTCGAGATGCCTCCATGTTCTCCCCCAGTGCTTGCCCTACTGTCTTAGACCCGGTCAGACCCTCCCAGGCTCTCCAGCTTGTTTATAGAGGTAGGAAGGGGCTTGGCAAAAAATGTCCTCTGAAGCAACCCCTCCCGGGGAGAGGCAGGTGGTGGCTGAACGCTGACTGCACCCTTTGCCTTGGACCCATCCTGTCTGTCCCCAAACAACAAAGTGCTGCTCAGCCGCCTGGTTAGCCCTGTTATGCGCTGACCACACAGAGCTGACTCCAGCTGCCCTATGACCTCACCCCTCCAGCACCAGGCCTCATCCTGGGGGGATCCCTGAGCCTAGAAGCAAGGCCAAGGGGTCCAAGCCCTTCATAAAATTCTCCTGAGCATCTATGATGCTTGGTATTAGCTCTAATGTCAGGCAGCCCAAACAAACTGGCCACGTTACATTATGACCATGTACATAAACTGACCGAGTCACATGTCTCAGCGTCTCCAAATCTACAGCCCACCCCACTGGACGGTCAGTTCCCACACCTGCTTGTGTAATGAGGGTGTAGCTGAGAACAATCCGCATCCCCAAAAGATAGACATTCTTTAGGAAGATGGACAGAATGTGCTAAAACTGAATAAGTGAGAAAACCTGAATGAACGTGGTCTTTTCCAAATTCAAAGAGGACATTTATTATCTGATCATTTTCTCTAAAATCCTTTGCTGTTTGCTCCTACTTGTTGCTCCCAGAATCTTACATGAGTAACTAATTGGGCATACTCAATAATGCGATTACTTCTTTTTTTTTTTTTTTAAAGATTGATTTATTTATGCACACAAGAGCTGGGTACAGGCCAGAGGCACGGGAGGTGAGAAGATTCACCAGAGACAGAATAAGGAGTAGAACAGGCAGATCAACTGAAACCCACTGCCGAGGGGAGCAGCAGGTGAGGCAGGAGAGGCCTGCTGCGCCGTGTGGGTCCCCTCCCTAGCTGGGGATCGAACTCACGCGCTGCTGTACCACGGATGCTTCACAGTGCAGCACTCAACCTACTGTGCCACCAGGGAGGCCCAATAATGCGATTATTTCTTGAGTTCTCACTGAATATATAATGATACCCTAACCGTCTTTATCTTTCTTTCTCTGACAGTTGTGGGGCAGGTAGGTATTATCATCCTACTTTATTCCAGAAAGGCATTCTTCTTTATTTTTTAAAGATTTACTTTATTTATTTATGCATACAAGAGCTGGGGTGCCCAAAAGAAAGAATATGGGCTTTGAAAACGTGCATTCAAGTATTTGCTGGGTTCCCTGGCTCAAAACTTGACCTCTCAGAATCTCAGTTAACTCATCTGTAAAACGGGTATTAAAATAATCTATCTCCTGGGCCTCCCTGGTGGTGCAAGGGGTTAAGATGCAGCACTATGAAGCTATCAGCAGTTCCATCTCCAGTCAGGGAGGCAACCCACATGGCACAGCAGACCTCTCCTGTCTCACCCACTGCTCCCCTCAGCAGTGTGTTTCAGTAGATCTTCCTGTTTTGCTCCCCACTCTGTCTCTGGTGAATCATCTCACCCACACCCCCACATCTCTAGCCTACACCCCAGCTCTTGTATGCATAAATAAATCAATCTTTAAAAATAGTCTATCTCCTGAGGTTGTTGTGAGGACAAGAGAGGAACTGTCAGGAGCACAGGAAATACTCAGTAAGCTGTAGTTACTTATATTTTATGAATAGGAGAGACTCAAACCCAGTTTGGGAGAAGGGATCACAAGCTGGTTGTTGCTGCATCACTGGAGTGATTCTGTCCTGACTTTCCTGGAAAGAGATGGTGGTGGAGGCCAGAGCTCCAAGGCCATAACCAGAGTGAAGCAGGTGAAGTAATATATCCAGACAATGTAGAGGGAGAACCCTCTAGAACATGGCTAAGAACCATACTGAAGTGGTTTTTTGGAAAGCAAGATACTGCACCAGGGATCTGAGAATCCTTCTCCAGCTTCCAGGGATTTGGGGTGACTGAGGAAAGCAGAGGGGAGGTAAGCTGGGACTGCTTATGACTCCAGGAATATTGGATGGACGTTTGTAAATTGTTTGCATAATCATCTTGATTTTTCCCTCCATGCAGTATTGTGCATGTGTGTTTGGCTTTTCAATCAAACCATGAAAGTCCTGCTTTTCTGAAAAAAAAAAAAAAAAAAAAAAAAAAATTAGCCTTCATTATACTAATACTTCAGTGGGGTGTAAAACTCCCAAATTAAGATGCTGAGCGTATATGAAGCACAAACACAGCCCGGGCAGAGCAACTGAGCTTAAAGTAAGTCAACACTGTCTCACAGCACATAGGTAAGGATTAAGTAAGTAAAGACAGTGATATGGTCTCCACTCTGCCTCCAGAAGTCACCAAACGCAAGCCTAGGGGTCATTCATTTATTCACTCATTCATTCAAAACATATGAGCTAGGGGCTTCCCTGGTGGCGCAGTGGGTTAAGCAACGCACTATGAAGCAAACCGCGGCCACTGCAGCACGAGTTCGATCCCTGCTGCCAGCCAGGGAGGGGACCTCCATGGCACAGCAGACCTCTCCTGCCTCGCCCCGCTGCTGCCCTCGGCAGTGTGTTTCAGTAGATCTGCCTGTTCTGCTCCCCACTCTGTCTCTGGTGAATCCTCTCACCTCCCACGACTCTGGCCTGTACCCCAGCTCTTGTATGCATCAATAAATAATTTAAAATTAAAAAAAAACTTTAAAAAACCCAAAAACACTTGAGCCAGGGGTTATGTCCAGTCAGAGCTGAAGATAAAAGGATGAACAAGAAGACAGATGAAGCCCCTGCCCTTACAGAGGATGAAGTCGAGTAGAAAAAGCAGATAATTCAACAGCTTCTTTGGTTTCACGACTAACTTGAATCACTTTGATAGGAAATATGCTTACATTGTTCAAAACTCAAAAACTGCAGAAAAGCAAACTAAGAAAAGTTTTGCTGATCTGTATGTATGGGACATTCTGCTCAGATCTACAAATATTTTATTGATACCAGAATTTACCTCCTGATTTTTGGTTCTGAGAAAAGGGGGCTCTGACAAAATGGAATCACAGACTGGAGAAATTGCAGAGGATTTGGGAGAACGTTACTGGGCAAAATTTCTTCCTCTTTCCAATTTTCTATGAGATTTTTCTGGAGTAACTTTCGCGATAGACAACAAAATAATAAATCATCACAAACTTACACCGTTTCAGGAAATATTCTCTCCTTTTGGTGGGTAAAGGGGGTGGTGAGAGGAGCTCAGTGACTTGCCGAAGTCACTCAGCCAGGAGAGCTGGGATTCAAACCCACCTCCACCTGACTCAAGCCCTGCCCACTCCTTGTGCCTCCCCACATCTCACAGCAGCTATGATCCTTGAACAGCACGTCCTCCACTTCAGAGCTTCAGGGAAGGCCCACAGTTTTTCTCCATAACCCTTCACCAAGTGCCCTGAACTCCCCGGGAAGGATGGTTTTGGTGCTTTTTTTAAAGATTTATTTATTTATGCATACAAGAACTGGGGTACAGGCCAGAGATGTGGGGGTGAGAGGATCCACCAGAGACAGAGTGGGGAGCAGAACAGGAAGATCTACTGAAATACACTGCTGAGGGGAGCAGTGGACGAGGCAGGAGAGGTCTGCCATGCCATATGGGTCACCTCTCCAGCCGGTGGCAGGGATTGAAATCGTGCTGCAGTGGCTGCGGTTTACTTCATAGTGCGTTGCTTAACCCACTGCACCACCAGAGAGGCCCCCCGGGGAAGGATCATTTAATTCAGGCACCATAGAGAGGTATCTTCAACCTGTGAGACTCCCAGGGGCCTAAAACAATATATTAAAGACACCAAAAGTTTTATTGTCTCCAAAATTAAAGGAAAACTGCAAAATTAAAATGAATAAATATTTAATAAGGTAGCTATAAAGAGATTCATGTCTACCAGTCAACTGTAATTGAATTCAGTTTTTTAAAAAGATTTATTTATGCAAACAAAAAAACAGAAATGTGGGGGAGTGAGAGGATTCACCAGAGAGAGAGTGGGGAACGGAACAGGAAGACTGATTGAAGTACACTGCTGAAGGGAGCAGTGGGTGAGGCAGGAGAGGTCTGCTGTGCCATGTGGGGCCCCTCCCTGGCCGGGAATCGAACTCATGCTGCAGTAGCTGCAGATGATTCATAGTGTGGTGCTTAACCCCTTGCGCCACCAGCAAGATCCCTGAATTCAACTCTTACCAAGTTATATGTAAGTAATGTAAGATAAAGACTCCAGAGAACAAAGTGCGTCTTTTATTTTCTTAATAAAGTTCAGAATTATAATAATCCTTCACAATTTTTAGTAACACCCCCCAAAAAAAATCCCTGTCTTCTCTGTGGGAACTGAGGTACATTTGGATGTGTTCCATGTGACATGGAATCTTACAAAGGTCCTGAGGAGACATGAGGAACCTTGGCGGGGAGACCAGCGCTCACTTCAGAGACTGTCCTCACCCCCTCGCCGCCTGTGATCTGCAGCCTGACCCACAGCAGCAAGGCCTGTCCAGATCTATCCCTTGTTCGACAACACCCACGGGGATGCCTGCCCAGCAGGCTGTACCACCAAAACTCTGGGATCGGGGGAACAAAAGCAGAGGAAAAGCAGAGTGCTGACAAGGCCAGAGTCCATCAGACACTGGACTATAAAGAGCAGAGCCACAGACGAAGTGGCACCAGATGAAGACCCAGACTGTGCAGTGGGAGCTGGGTGAGTGAGGCCCTGAGGGGTCCCCTGTAGAGATACACACAGAGGGGCTGTTTTCATGGCTTGTGGTTGAGCCTCCCAGCATGGCTAGGGAAGTGTGGGGAACTCTGGAGAGGCAGAGGAGGCTCCTTATCTTGTCACCCCATGAAGAGTCACTATGTGGCAGTAACCATGGCCCCAGAGATCATCGGTGGGAGGGGAATAGGGTACCAAGAAATGAGCAGGCTCTTGGGCATAGGGAGAAGGGTGCCAGAAAATGCCTCTCCGGAGATTCAAAATGAAAAACTGTATCATCGAGTTTGCATTTATCAGTTCTCCAGCCTAATACCAGCCAGAAGGAAAGGTGGTGAAAGGCTGCTCTAGTTAGGGAAACTAAGGCACACCTGCCTGTCTTCTTTGTCCCCTCCTCCTCCTTCCTATCCATCTTTCCTTTACGCTTCCTACTATTGTTGGTATCTCCTTTACCTCTATGAGCCTCAGTATCCTCATCTGTAAAATGGGACTAATGATAGTACCTACCTCAAAGACTGTTGTGAGATTAAATGCATGAATAATGCATGTAAAGCAGTTAGAATAGGGTCTGGGGCCTCCCTGGTGGCACAATGGGTTAAGCAACGCACTATGAAGCAAACCTCAGTCACTGAAGCATGAGTTCGATCCCTGCCACTGGCTGGGGAGTTGCCCCACATGGAGCAGCAGACCTCTCCTGCCTTGCCCGCTGCTCCCCTTGGCATTGTATTTCTGTTGATCTGTCTGTTCTGTTCCAGGCTCTGTCTCTGGTGAATCCTCTCACCCTCCACACCTCTGGCCTGTACCCCAGTTCTTGTATGCATAAATAAATAAATCTTTAAAAAAATAGAATAGGGAGGTTCTGGTATAGACTGATTCATCATTAAGTGTTAGCCATCATCATCCTCTTTTCTTCCTTTCTTTCCTTCAGTCAATCTTTTTCAGCGCCTCCTGTCAATGCCGCACCACCTGTCATGAGCTCAGCGCGGGGCTACATCAGTTCTCAGGAGACAGGTCCTGTGTGGAGACTTCACCCAGCACATATTCCGCTGGAACCCAGATCAGTACTGCAGTGCGTACTAGCAACCAGGAAGGAAAGGAAGTTGCTGCAGACTGGGCAAGTCGGGAGAAGAGGCCTGCGCTGGGTTGGTCTAGAAGACAGAGAAGTGGGGGCGGGGGGCAGAATGGTAGCAGGGACATTCACAGCTGGTCAGTTTGAGGGAGTCAGGTAAGGTGACATGAGGGATTTGGACTAGCGGTTACCAGAGCTTATTTTGGGGTGTGTGAGACTGAGGCGATGCTGCCACCTGTAGGGGTGCCAGAAGGCAGGCAAGAGAGCTACATTTATCAGGAGGTCACCCTGCCTGTGCCTACTTGACCTCATTATTGCGTCTAATCCTTCTAATAACTCTGCATTTAGAAGCTTTACCGATGAAAACAACTGAGACTCGGTGAGTGAGAAGCAGAGCCAGGACCCCATGCAAAGCTGTGTACTGGGTTTCTAGCCTCTGTTACTTCTCCCGGGGTTTCAGCGCCTCATACCCCCCACCCCCATCCCAGAGACATGCCACTTGTGTGTTTTATTCCAGAAACACTTTCAACCACCACGCTGCCTCAGACCACCCCCTTCTGAGGGTCTCTGGGGCCATGGAAGGTAAGTCCACCCCGACCACGTGAAAAATTGAGGAGGTCAGGTGGTAAGATGCTGCCCTAAAGCAGGTCAGAGGCCTGTCCTTCTCCATGAGACCGTGACCGAACAGTAAAACATGAGTCTGTAGGTGAGGGGTCCACCCAGGTCCTGATGCCATCTCGGGAGGGATCTCTCAGGAAGCCCATTTTGGACAGAAAAAGGATAGCCTGGAAGTGATGATGGATGGGTGGTGATACGTAGTTTTCTAGGTCAGCTTGCTTTCAAACCGCTTAAATTGTCTAAAAGTAGAGCATCCTAGAGAAAACTACGCCCATGGAGAAATTGAGGGCCCAGGAAAGAAGACGTTTGCCAGAGTCCCAAAGTGACAGAACACAGGTCTCCTGACTCCCAACCTCCCTGAGGTTGCTCGAAGCGACCGGTCTCCCAGGCTTTTTAGTGTTTTCGCCAAACCTATCGTCCTTTTCATTGGGTCACTGTGAGATCAGTTCACAGCTTTGAAAATTCAGATTCGAGTCAAGTTCTAGTTTAAAGTAAGAAAGGGGGGTCTCCCTGGTGGTGCAAGGGGTCAAGCGGTGCACTGTGGGGTTTCCACAGCCACAGCAGCATGAGTTCGATCCCTGGCCAGGGAGCTGACCTCTCCTGCCTCGCCCGCTGCTGCCCTCAGCAGTGTATTTCAGTCAGTCTGCCTGTTCTGCTCTCCACTCTTGTCTCTGGTGAATCCTCTCATCCCTCGCACCTCTGGCCTGTTCTTATATGCATAAGTAAATAAATATTTTTTAAAAATCACTTATTTGTACATACAGGAGCTGAGGTACAGGCCAGAGTCACGGGAGGTGAGAGGATTCACCATAGACAGTGGGGAGCAGAACAGGCAGACTGACTGAAATACACTGCTGAGGGCAGCAGCGGGCAAGGCAGTAGAGGTCTGCTGTGCCATGTGGGTCACCTCCCTGGCTGGGGATTAAACTTGTGCTGCTGTGCTGCGGATGCTTCACAGTGCAGTGGTTCAACCTGCTGCGCCACCAGGGAGGCCCTGCATAAAAAATATTTTAAAAAAAGAAAATAATAAAGAAAGGGGTTTACTACAGCTTTCCCTTTATACTTTAGGCTTCTATATGGGCGTGGCTGAAAAAGCTAAGAAATAATCTGCAGGGAATTCCTGGACTCCCAGAACCCTGGCCTAGGAGCCAAGTTCATGCAGGGCGGATGGTAGAATATGACCCTAATCTTTGGTCTGTCGATGGTGCCAGCGATTATCACTAGCATTCCAGTCATGAACCAATCTCCTATACTTAGCCCCTTGCCTGTGGACACATGAACCAGTGGTATTGGTTCAAAGCCCTTCCTACCCTGTCTACACTGGAAGAGACCTCCTCAGACACCCTGGGCTACAGCTAGGATAGAAAACAGGGTTAGGAACACACAAGTTAAGGTGTTGATCTGAGCCTCTGTTCTTCCTGGGAACATTCTAGTTCTCTTCCCATTTCAGATAATCATCTATGACAAGGAGATCTTCCAGGGCAAGGGGATGGAGTCTACCAGCTCCTGCCCGAATGTCGCTGAGTGCAGTTTTGACAATGTCCGGTCCCTCAAGGTGGAATGTGGTGGTTGAGTATAGACCTCAGCAGAACTTCAGACCCCTTATTTTCAGTCCCTAAAGACACGGGACCATAAAGGTGGGGATGTGGGGAGAAAGATGGCCCTGCACACTATTGCCATTTCTGGGAGAGAGGCCTCTGTACTGAAGTGATCTCTACATCTATAAGCTAGTAAGGCAAAGCTAAAAGGAATGTAAAGGTCTTAGTGTCTTGGTATGAGATTTGGGAGATGGGAGGATTAAAGAACTGTATACCACGCAGTGGAGCTGTGACAGTAATCAGATCTATGCCTCTGGAACATACAGACCTAGGACTCCCTCAGAATAGCCATAGGACCCTTAAACTGTCTTTTCTTGAAGAAAATAGAGAACTGCCAAATTGCAGCCTCTTTATGCCTAACCCCTCTGATCCATTCCAGAGCAGATACTACTAGATAATTTCTCTGTGTGCCAAGGAATTCAACCCAAGACTCAAGAGCCATGTTAGTTCCTAATTAGTGTTCCAGGAATTTCTTGTTGATGTTTGATCTTATTGGTGAGGAAGAACCTCTATTTTTTGTCTTGACTCTCGGCAAGGCAGTCAAGGCTTTCCTACCAGCCTGAAAATACATGGAAAGTACTCTCCTTTGGCTTAGGCAGAACTGGTTTTGTTCATGGCTAGGTTTCCAGAGTTGCTTACCACTTAAAAGTGAGTCTTTGGGACTTCCCTGGTGGCGCAGTGGGTTAAGCAACGCACTATGAAGCAAACCGCAGCCACTACAGCACGAGTTCGATCCCTGCTGCTGGCCAGGGAGGGGACCCACATGGTGCGGCAGACCTCTCCTGCTGTGCCCGCTGCTCCCCTCAGCAGTGTACTTCAGTTGATCTGTCTGTTCTGCTCCCCACTCTGTCTCTGGTGAATCCTCTCACCCCCCACACCTCTGGCCTGTCCCCCAGTGCTTGTATGCATAAATAAATAAATCTTTTTTTTTTAAAAAAAAGTGAGTCCTTCATCCCTTTAAAAGGTGGAATTCTTTAAGGTGTCATCAGTAATTGGTTGTGAAAAATTGATCTAAGGAATTAAGCATGTGGCAGCAGGAAGAAAAATCCACCAAGTAAGAAGGAAACAAGAGACCAGCAATCCATCAGTCTCCAATCATCCCTAGGTTTGGCTAGAACTAAAGCAATGGTCACTAGTTTCTGAACATGGAGGCCCAAGTAGAAAGTAAGGTTAACTTGGAGAGAATGGAAATACAACTTCAGAATGATTTTGCTAATACACAATATTCAGGCCAGTGAAATAGACCCTCAATGGGTAATCCCAAAATAAATACATTTGCAAACCCTTTTAGCACAGATACCAGCTCATTAGCCATCTTTTTTGATAAACATATTACTTTGTATGGCTCTATTGGAATTGGCTTGATATTTTAACCAACTAGTAAACATTTTAACCCACTTGTAACATCTAACATCTAAACAAAACAGGGCCTCCCTAGTGGCTTAGGGGTTAAGTCTCAGTGTTATCCCAACAGCCTGAGTTCCATCCAGGGCCAGGGAGGTGACCCACATATAGCACAGCAGACCTCTCCTGTCTCACCTTCAGCTCCCCTCAGCAGTGTATTTCAGTGGATCTGCCTGTTCTGTTCCTGTCTCTGGTGAATTCTCTCACCTCTGCTCCTCTGCACCCCAGTTCTTGTATGTATAAATAAAAATAAATCTTCACAAATAAATAAAACAAAACATGTCTTTTCCCTGAGGCCATGTAGATTCTTTATATACATATATCCTTTATATATATACATATGTATATACACACACACATATATATTATATTTGTGTAGAACTGGGGTGCAGGCCAGAGGTGCAGTAAAGGATTCACCAGAGACAGAGGCGGGAGCAGAACAGGCAGACTGACTGAAACATGCTGCTGAGGGGAGCAGCAGGTGAGACAGGAGAGATCTGCTCCACCATGTGGGTCTCCTCCCTGGCTGGGGATCAAACTCAGGCCATAGTAGTGATCAAACTGAGGTTAAACCCTAGGTCATCAGGGATGGCCTGATTCTTAACTCTGAAAACAAAGGATACTTCTTGTCTTTGGCAACTGGATTGGTTATGAGCATACCAGTTTTGTGACCAACAGTTTATCCTGGAGAGAGGAGGAGACCCTCGCTGGGATGCCTGGAGTGGGAGTAATACCCATGTCCTTCCGCCCCAACTGTTCAGTTGAGTCTGAAATTTTCACTTCTGTGCATGTAAGTTTGGGTCAAGAGAGAGGGTGTGGATACAGTGACATATGTATTACTTTTTATCAAAAAGGCAGGTGGGGCCTCCCTGGTGGTGCAAAGGCTTAAGTCTCAGCACTACGAAGCTATGGACGCTACAGGCAGCCACTGCAGCATGAATTTGATCCCTGGCCAGAGAGCTGAACCTCATGGCACAGCAGACCTCGTCTGTCTGCCCGCTGCTCCTCTCAACAGTGTATCTCAGTAGATCCACTTGTTCTCTCCCCATTTTGTCTGGTGAATCCTCTCACCACCACCTCCACAGCTCTGGCCTACACCCCAGCTCTTGTATGCATAATTAAATTTTTTTTAAAAAAAAAGGTAGGAAGGACAAAAGTATAAAAGAAAAACTCTGCTCCTTCTGTTTCTGCCATTTGATTTTTCTCAACTAGATGGTATTTTCATTAAGGTAAAAATACGGACTTCTTGTAGATGGCCGTAAGTGGATACGCAAGAGTCCAGGCCTTCAAAAGTGCCAACAGGGTGAGCACTTAGCACGTGGTAAAAAGCAAATCATCGGCCAATTAAAATTTAATCTAACATTTTTTTATTTTTTTTGCCTAGAAACAGGGAAATGTTTGAAGTAACCCTTAAGTGGATGACTGAAGAAATTGTCAAGTTTTCCAACGTCTCATTTTTTGACTTAAAACAACTGTTTCTCATACCAAACACTATTATATTATGCATCAGACTGGGATGTTTCTAGTCTTTGAGAAATTCAAGTAGAAGCAGGACTTTCAGGGGCTTGCTGAAATAATCCCTCTACAGGGAATGAGGCTGGGATTGACCCTTCCCAAATATTCTTGTCTCATGTGATTTTTCTCATGATTTTAGTTGTTAATTATCTCATCTTAAAGTCCTACCAAAATTCAAGGGAAGGAAACCTAAACATTTCTAGATCTAAAAAACATTGCTTTCTCTGAATATGCTTTCCTCTCACTTTATCTTGACACGTTCCTAAGGTATAATCTACATACAGCAAAACATCTGGCTCCAAACCTCATGAGGTTTGAAAACTACATACACCCATGGACCTCCCTGGTGGTGCAGGGGTTAAAGTCTCCTCAGTGCTATCAAGCTATTGCCAGCCACTGCTGCAAGTCTGATGCCCAGCCAGGGAGCTGACGCACATGGCACAGCAGACCTCTAGTCTCACCCGCGGCTCCCCACAGCGGTGTTTCAGTAGATACGCCTGTTCTGTTCCCCACTCTGTCCCTGGTGAATCCTCTCTCACACATACCACCACTACCCCCTTAACCCCCAACAACCTCTGGCCTACATCCCATTTCTTCTATGCATACACACACACGTACACACCCATGTAACCAACAGATATTCTATTACCTGCTACCCCTTGTCAACTAATTGCTCCTCATTTTCTATACTAGGGTTAGTTCTGCATGTTTTTGAACTTCATACAGGTTAGTCTCTGCCTTCTTAATGTTTGTCTAGTGTCCAAATTTCCTACTGGCTATTTAGGTTGTGTCCAACACTGAACGCAAACACATTTTCCTGTTGATTTATGTGATCTTTCCACATTGTTGAATGCTACTCCTTCATTGGCTCTGTTGCAAATACATTTTCCTGCTGTCATTATTTTCCTCATGGCTCTTCTGTTGTTCAGAAGTGTATCAGCTTTTATACATTTTGAACCAGATGGCATTAAATTGAATTAAATGAGATAATGGGTAATTGTTTTCTTTTAAATCTGTATTGCCTGGAATATTTTTCATAATATTCTATAAACTGTTGATAAGGTAATTATAGAATTAAGATGATGCACTAAGCTCTAACTTCTGGATTACAGAATCATAAGGAGTCTAAGATTATCACCTTTGAAAAAGAAAACTTTACTGGGTGCCAATGAGAGACCTGTGATGACTACCCCTCTTTACAAGCCATGGGTTGGTTCACTAATGAAATTGGTACCATGAAGACACAATGTGGGGCGTAAGTAAAAACAGGGTTGGAACACAAGTCAAAGGAACTTTTACAGGTGCAAACCTTGTGAATACATCAATAATCTTACCAGATTTCATATATCCAAACAGAATGAACATCCTCTGAGGGTGTGTTGGTATGGCTGTCACTTTACGGTTAACACACACACCCCTTATATAAATACATGTAATTTGAATCTCAAATTACTGGGACCAACAACCACTTAAGGTCACTTTTTCCCTTCCCCTTTTATGGAAGCATTGTTGACTACTCAGACCTTTTGGCATAATCAAGGTTAATTTTCAACTAGTTTAGCTATGTATGCTTACAAAATGTCTGGCACATTTAGGATGGTTTTCTTTTTTTTTTTTTTTGCTTTGACATTTTTTTAAATTAAAATATTTTAAAATTTACATATACTTGCCAATTAATTGTAATCCCCATGCATTCCCCATCAAGGATGGTTGGTTTTCTAAGTCAATCTAAGGTGCTTTCTGTACCACTGTGTTTGAGGATACTATCTCAGATTTTAGGGTGTGAACCAGGTTCCTAACTAGTTTTAATAACCCACTGTGCTCTGGATTTTCTAGTTGGGTTTGGGATAACACAGGTATCAGTTTATCTTGGAATGTGACCATCATGGAGACTATAAACACCGGAGACAGTGGGATTCTCATGCCCAGTTTGCCCAGATTCAATCACTCTGCTGTAATCCAACAGTAGTGGATTGAAGGTTCCCAGTAAGAGAATTCCTTAAGTTTTCCTTAACTTTTACTTTGCTAAGTAACCTATAGTTTCATGTTCTGTTCACAGACATTGCTTCCAAATGTTAGCTTAAGTCCACAATAAATATCATTTTTAAAAACCCCACAAAACTCTGCAGACTGAATTAACTTCCATGCCTCATATAAATCACACTATGTAGCTGATAACTTTTAAAGACAATCTTCTTTGAACACCCAAATTCCCTTTGTGTGCTTGCAAGTCACATACTAACCAGGACAATTATTTTCTACCTCAGAAAACACTCGTTTCTCAAATATGCACCAAGTATTTCTCCACAGTCATGAATAAATCCAGAATCTTGACATCTTATTCTAGTTGCTTAAGTTGCTAAGCTCAATTTTGGTTTATGTCAAAGAACAAAAGGCTCAGTATCATAAAAAGGCAGGGCAGCTGATCTCACAATCAACCCTAAGCACCTTAAAAACTTTAAAGGCCAAGACATAACCATAGTGGATTTAAAATGTAATTTATTTATATATTTGACCTTATGAAAATGTTATCAGTGTCACAACTTTTAGTTTTCTGGTTTGTAAAATTAAAGCACACAGAATATAACACAAACACCTCAGAAACTTTAAAATTTTTTTTATTAATAATGTACACTTATTGTCTCTTAATATGATCTACAAATTTCTCAAGTATTTTTTCCTGATAAAATAAGTAAATCTCGGTATGGATGTAGTGTTTGTAATTTATATTTTTAAAAACACTGAACATGAAATAAGACAATAAAGGAAGATCATCATGTAACTGATGCTTCCTCAGAATCCATGACATCGGAAACAGCTATGGCAAACACCTAAGTATTGAGCAGAGTAAATTTCTGGCCACGGTTTTTGTATCTAGAAAAATGTGTTTTTTGACTGGGGAAAACAAACACTGGGAAAAATTTAAGTGGGAGAAGGAAGCAAATACATCTTCTAACATAACTGTAGTCCACGAATTATCCTTAAATCTCCAGGTTAAGAGGTAACTCATTCCTACATGCCAGTGCACACAAGATAGAGAAATTATTTTGTTCCTCTAACATCTTCTAAGACTGAATATAAACAAACTATTATCAGGGGTACGAGTAGCCGCCGTAATCTGAGATGATATACACTCCTGTATTTATGCCTTTTAAGGCCATGCATTATGGCCACCTTTTCAGACTTGACAGACTTCAACAACATCAAGAGCACAGTTGATAGAAAAGTACCCTCTTCCACACATAGGAAAAAGGTATAAAATGAAAATATTTCTTTTATATCTAGGAACAGGGGAAAATACCATTAGTATTATCTTCCACTTAAACTTACTAGCCTTTTCAACAGAGGTCCTTAAGAGATTGCAAAACAATCTTTTGAAAGATGATTTGAGAAAAATTGGCCAGTATACCTAGTCTTGGGTACACATACAAGTGAAGTAAAGCTATTTAGCACATGCAGAAAGCAGCAACTTAACCAAACTTGCCCAAAAATTTCTACAATTAATTCTAATCAACCTGGGCAATTTTTATAAGATATGTAGCATCTCTAAAACAACCAGTGCTTTTATCTTTAAATGAGTCTCATCTAAAGACATTCATTCAGTAAACCGAATTTATGCTAAAGCAATAAAAAGGTCATCCTACCTTTAAACCAGGTTTAAGACAAAATTGTCACAGAACTTCACGTGGCAAAGGTCCTTCCTCCATTTGTTTGAATTATTTCCCATTTCTATTTGATCAAATAAACCAAAATTTCACCGAGAGAGAACATCTAACAGTTTTTAAGCTGACAAAACTGCCGTTTCTGGAAAAGCCCTTTAAAAGACACAGGTCAAACATTTAAACTGAATTAAAAATAAGTGCCAGTTTTCTACTCTTCTAGTCTCTCTGATGAGCTAGCCCAGAACTGTAACTTTGAGCCATGTTTCCAAAGACGGTAAAGAACAGCAAATAAGGATAGGTCACTTTTGGTAATGACACACAATTAAACTTTCAAAACATGTGCATAGCTTTATTCGTCTACTTAGATCTAACCTTTTCATGGAGCTTCGGCAAAATTCGAGTGTGCAAAATGCATTTCTAAAACGTAATGCAAGCAAAGCTTTTCACATTTACACTGGCATGAAATACAGAGAAACTAACAAGTCACATTAGGGAGAGTTCAGATCTTTTTTTTTTTTAATGACAAGAATTGCACAGTTCATTATTTTGAGACAATTGTTGCAGACATAAATAGTTAAAATTTTAAGCAAGGTGCTTTAACAATAAAAAATTTTAAGTTGGAAAGAGCCAATAACTTGGACCATAGCTCACACAGAATTCCAAATTATACTCCATTAACCTCCCTAGTTTTGCAAACAACGCTTTTTATAACACTTTTTTTTTTTGTAACACTAAAGAAGACAGCAAGCTGAAACTTATTTCAACACACACAAGAAATGGTGTCATCACATTACTTGAAGAAGGTGCTGAGGGGGAAGGGAAAGGAAGTGAAGAATCCTTTTACTATTTCTCACTACAGAACAGCCACTAACAGACTAAGAACAAAAAAGGAAACATCAAAAAAAGTAAATTAATTACTCACTTCCCTAGTTTATAAAATAGTTCCAGTTTGTGACAAGATCTATAACTTCAAACAGAGAGCACCAGTTGGTGATAGAATGAGCATTTCATACTTCATAAAAATTAGTGAGGTGGTAAGAACCATCTATATCAGGCATGACTACACGGCCTTTCCAATTTTTTAATATACATGCAAGGCACATTGATATAAAAATAGATCTCTGGCCAACAAATATATTAAATAAGCAAATCAAAATTTTGGCTTTGCAATATTGGCAACATCAAAATATAACCAGATAGCTTTGGACCACACATCTTTCTCATATTCCTCCACCCCAGTTGCTGTTTTTCTTCCATTATTTTGGGTTCAATTTCCTTTAAGTTTGGGTATGTGTTTGAGAAATGACTTTCCTTCTTGTCAAGTAGCACTCCTATATTTAAATATTCACTAAGTAAGAATACAGTAGAGAAGTGGGATAGTCAGAATTTTGATTGATTTGACTTAATCTGATTGGCTTGGGGCAGAATTATTTCTCCTTTGCAAACAAACAAAAAAAGTCCCCAGCTTATAAAACAGACAATTGTTTTCTTTCTAAGAGATAAATAAGCAACAAACCAATGATAATACTTCCTTTAAGCCATTTTCCCCCAATTCCTCCTTTTGAGGCAGAGTAAATAATAGAAACAAAACTAAGGTTTTCAGTAAAAGACATTTTAAGGCCAAAAGGGAAATATCAACAGAATTTTCACTTTCCTAAGTCACATGTACTAATTCCCTCCCAAAAAGAAATTTTAAATTCATTCATTTTTATTAGTGGCTGTGCTACAGGAAAGGTATGAAAGCAACCTCTAAAGGTACGGTGTAAAGTAATGTAAAAAGTGCATCACATTCTTGATTTTCAGTCTCTCAGAGCAGCAGCAGGATTAATCCAAGACAGAAAACAATTGTATTTTCATTCTAAAAATGCAATACCTAATGAAATGTGTTCAAGATCATGAAAGAATACTCCTCCAGAAAATAAATCAAACATACTAATAAAGGACAAACAGGGGCAAAACTCAAAGCATTCATTCATATTTACATAATAAATCCTTTTTGTTCACACTAAATCTTTACATCTAGCAAAAGTATTTAAGAATAAAGCAGACGTCACTAAAGCAGTATCCATTTTTGGAGCCTTTGTTTAGCACCTGAGGAAAAAGGGTTATGGAAAGCTATATATAATTTACCTCAAATTGGTCTGTTGGTCTGCAGATTAAAACTTTGCTATATAATGAAAAAGAAACAGAAGAGTGAAACTGAATTGGAAAATATATGTATCTACTTTAGTAAGGCTGTAGAAAAGGGATACTGCAGTATCATAAAATGGCTTTAGAACTCTGGACATAAAATTTTATGAATAGATAAGTCTGAATCAGTAATCCCATCACATGTGAGGATATTTGTTCCATAGGTTGATTTCTAGCCCATAACCACTATTTGATACTCCCAGTAATGCAAAAGCAACATACCACTTCATTCATGCTTCACTGGGTGTTTTTATTATGCAGACAATTTAAAACTCTATTCATATGACCTTTCTTCAGTGGTAATACAGAGTGGAAGTGAAAACTCAGTAAAGCAATGCTTGGGAGGAGCCAACGATTCATCATTCCTTAAATCAACCCAGAGTGATTCTGGTTCTCCCACATCTGAACAGATTGACACGTTTAAAAAAGCATTTTAGGATACTCAAAGCAAAAGCCTATGTTTTTCACCAAAAAAGAATCCTGGTGCTCTGTCAATTAGTCACATCAATAAAAATAACATCAATATTAAGAACAATTACCTGTCTCTGCAAACGTAGAGCAGCTATTATACTTCTAATCTTGTCCTCTGTCCCTCCCCTTTAAATACCAATACTTTGTGGGGAGAAAAGATGAGCAAGTTCTACCTCCCCACCTTCTTTTAGAATTCAACACATTACAGGTAGAACTACAACAACACTGCCTTATCAGAATCTCAACTGGTACATCAAGACTTGATCACAAAAACTATAGTCCAAAATGTTATCTGTCCCACTACAGCATGTTTTACATTTAACGTAAGTATAGAAGAAGGTTCATGTATTATTTGATATGGCCCAAACACAAAACTATACTCACAATCTTTAAAAATTGGATTTTCCATCCATTTCTCTTAAAAGTCTTGAAAGAATGATTCCTTAATTAGCAGAATCTAAAACCAAGTTAAGTCATCTCCAGATTTCCTTGCCTGTGACCATTTGGTATATGACATACAATTTCACACTAAATGGCTTTTTTTTAAGAAGTTTACAGCAAAAGACAAACCTTTAAAAGCCTGATTGAGTTAAGCAACAAGCCTAAAAAGTAGGAGACTACTGCTGCTGTTTTGTGAAGAAACACATTTAGTGGACAACACTCAAAATTAAGGTTCATCATTTCCCTAGAAACTGTTATTTGAAAAACAATGCAGCACTTTTTTCCTTTATAAAGTTTTTGCAGATTCTGTGATGAGTAGGTAAAGCAGATGATTAAGTGGGAGAGAACCTCTCCAGTCATTTATTAAAAAAAAAAAAAAAAAAGCTGGTATTAACAAATTCCTATCCCCTCCTAGAAACCAGAGGAAGGATTACTACAGATGCTACTACACTTTATGTGAAAGTTCATTTACTAAGGTCAGAGAAAGGCTATGCAATTAACTTCAGTTCAACCAAGTGGGGGGTGAATAAAGAGAAAGATAAATACACCCTGTCTTTGTGGGGAAGGGGAATTATTCAGGAC
This sequence comes from Galemys pyrenaicus, assembly GCA_019455555.1. NCBI lineage: Eukaryota > Metazoa > Chordata > Mammalia > Eulipotyphla > Talpidae > Galemys > Galemys pyrenaicus. The sequence continues at coordinate 2,224,004 of JAGFMF010011578.1, read as the reverse complement.
ATCTACAAAGGAGTGGTATGTGATACAGAAACCTACAATCCAGACAGATTTAAAAAGAAATCTTCACCATTAATTAGTATCTTCATAGCTATTAAAAAAATAGGTCATGATTTCATTCTTAGTGCCATTTTTCAAATACTACCATTTTAAGGATTAAAACCACCTGACTTCATTCTGTGTAATGAAAAGTAATGGCACAAAATAAATACAAGTTCATTCTCTGAATACTAATATAATGTCTTACACACATTCATTTACTTACTAATATTTAATATCTCCCTCTTACCCTCATACACACAAGCACTCAACAATACACACAGACACATACCTTTTTTTCAGTCTTTATAATGGAGGGATATTAAAAATCCCCTCTAGACTGTATTTGGTTTATGCTACAGTACTAATACTCTGAGTTGAAGGAAAATTCTTTATACCAAACATTAACACATTAATGTTATTTAAATGCACTAAATTAATCACAGCTGAAGTTTGTTTAGAAGCTTACACAAAAATAATCAGAAAACAGATCAACTCTTAAGATTTTTTTTTTAATAAGTGCTCTGTAAGGAATTGTGTGAGGACCTAAGGAGAAAGATTACGACAAGTAAAGTATTAACAAACAGCACAAAGGATATTTGTTCCAAAGTCCTGCTTGTACCTAGGCAATTAAGTCCATTAACCCAATGCCCGAAAAATACTGATAGTTAATATGATGGGGCATTGGGGTTCCCAGAAGGTTAAGAGACATTCCTAACTGTATTTACCTCTAACCATATAATTAAGGAAATTTCAGTGGAGAAAACAAAGTGAAATGTTGCACTGTTTCATTTAGAAGTGAGACTCAAAAACCTTTGGACAAACAGAGAAGGGATACATTCTCTTTTTGGCTTCTCTAAACATGGAGGTCTGAGGGTTATGGAAAGGAGAAAGCAATGTCAGCTTTCTAAATAATTTTTTAAATAAGTGTTGTTTCTAAATTAAAAAGCCCAATCAGAGGGGGGATGCTTTTTCCTTTTTGAATTCAGTCAACATCTGTATGTCACAAACCCAGAAAATTTCTTGTGAGTTGTGAGACAGAAGAGCTTTAAAACTTCAGGCAAGCAAAAGGAACATTAAAAAAAAAAAAAAGAGTGAGGGTAGATGTTGGGGATATCTGGCCCTAAGGCGATAAGTGGTTACACAAGGCAATTGAACACACAGCAGAACTTTAAAACCTATAAAACAAACTGGAGCCTTTTTTTTTTCCTTTAATCAACCTTGTATCTTTTTTTCACCTTTTTGAAAATTTTTATTAAAAAAAAAAAAAACACAAAACACAGACTTCTTTACTTCAGCATGTGGTATGTTGCATTTTCCAGTTTGTTCAATGCTTTAAAGCTCAAGGATGCCTCTGCTTTCAGTTGTACATGGGCCTGAAGCATCCTAGCTTTTGGCAAGCAGGCAGGAAATTGAACAAAAATCAAAATAGGAACAAGGCAGACTAAATGCAGGGCACATCTGTAAACATATTATACATTTGAAAATTACAATATCAGTAAAAGTGATACAGTTTACAGGTGAAATGAAACTATCTGGAACTGGCCTACCACAAGTTTCTGAACCTGGACTGATACAATAAGTTATTTTATATATATATATTATGTATAAAAAGTTTTGTTTACATCAAGTGGAATTGGCAATCCATGCTTATACTTTTAAAATCTAAGCAGGGCAAAAATCCAGACTATAAAGATATTTTCTCTACTCTAAGTTGAGTCCAACAGCTTCTTTTGCGAACTACTTGTTAAAAGCCTCAAATAATCAACAAAACAAGAAAACTCATCCATACTAGTCACTCAAAACTGGACATTTCTTAAGCAAAGGGGTAAAAGCAAAAGTAGTTACTTTCTCCCCAAATACCCCAGGGGATCCAGTCTACTTTTATTAGATTACAACTCTCTGTATAAATGCCCTACTATTTTAACCTGCATTTGACATACATGGATATACTAATTTCTGTGTGTGTGATGTGATGCTATGTCAGGCCAGAGAACTTGTTTTTATGCCATTAACATCACCCAATCTGAAATTGGACCCTTAGTTTCTGCACACACAAAAAAATTTATTTTAGCATGCTATATACAAGCTGCAGTGCAACAGGATGGCAATGTGATAAGACAGGGCTAATGCTCTTCTCTGCCCAAAAGAAAATTTCCAGAATTTCACATTATTTTCCTTTAAAAACCCATTTTGCTCTAGTAATAAAATATATTTATTAAGATATAATTAGAAGCTAATAAGCTCTGAAGTATAGTTTGCATGAAAACACACTTTCTATAGGCAGGGTTTGTTACCTCCTCACTGGCTAAAAACATGAAAAGTTTTATAGTTTTCATGGACTTTTTTCTTCCCCTTTTAGAATAACTCTGAAAAATTAAAAGAATTTACAGAAAGATACAGAAGTTTCTCTTCAGGTGTTTGATGAAAAACAACGAAAACAGCACATTTAGTGTTAGTGACAGAGCAAGTCTGGAGCACCTACAGTTGAAAAGCAGAATATATTTTTGCTCCCACTTATACAATTACATTAAAATATGGGCAGAGTATTTTTTCATATTAAATATCTAAAGCCAATTGTTTGTTCTGTAACTTTTCTTTAAATGACACTCAATAGATTCCTCACTTGTTAAAGTCCAATATGTAACCAAAGCCAAGTGAACTATGTACCACCAACTATTCCAATTTGTAGAACTTCAATGCCCTCCCGCCCACCCCCACCCCCAAAACTAAAAGAAAGTATTTCCCCAACACCCCACAGAGGCTGCTTAACTTCTGGCAAGACATGCAAATCATATTCGCTAAAAAAATACACCCCTGCAAACTTCAAGGCATTTATCCAGCATTCTCGCAGGGCTCAAGGTATGACCCAAAAAAATCAAGGGAGGAGTGGGGGGAAATGTTGAATCATTCTGGGTTCCCAGTGATTAGTGTATCACTTTAGTCACAGAACAAGATACAGAGATCTTTTAAGTGGATTTGCCTTTCCAGTGGGTTATTTGTTGCCCAAGTTGATGACAGTAGGAACTTTAGAACCACGCTTGTTAAGTCTGTATTCATTAAACACTTGCATTCACACTTAAAAAACAAAAACTAACAAAAGGAAAAAAAAAAAAAAAACTATTCAGTACCGGAGATTAAATAACCATGTAGTCTCTTGAAATAAATTTGATTCCTTAAAGACGTCTAATTACTTTCAGTTGCCATTTTTTTTAAATAACTATATATATATATATGTATATATATATATTTGTATATATTATCCTGTGATTCTACTTATGGTTCCTCTGCTGCGTTGAAGATCTAGGAGCATAAAAGCCTGTGTCTCCCATGAACGGTGGCTCTAATATGCTGCAGAAAGATTACACATAGGCAGTCTGGTCCTTCACTGATCTGGACTATCCATGGCTTCATTGTAAGTGATTATCCTTTCGGGATCTAGAGGGAAGGTCAAAAAAATTACATTAAGTTACAAGATATGAGATGCCAAATGCCCATCTTCCAAAAACAAACCCAAATAACCTTTTAAACTGCCTGTGTTAATGGATTCCCATCAATAGTCCTCTTGTCAGTGAGGGTCTCAACTCCTACAGTTAAACAAGTTTACATGTCTCTCATAACTATAAAAGTATGTTTGAAAAAAAAAAAAGACAAAGAAAAAAACCTAGTAATCCTATACAAAAATAACCATTTGGATTTACTTATTTATTTTTGCTCTTCTCAGCACAATGAAGTCAGTATTTTCACCAGTGAGAACTATTATGCTTTATATAAAAAAACAGCAAACCAATAAAACTTGTTACCAGGGGAAAAGAATAAAGGCCTGAAAACAATACCAAAGACTCAAGCACACCTCTATCTAAGAATCAATTTATTTAGTCCAGAGAGAACATAATATCCTTCTAGGACTCCAAAATGTCATCCACTAGTAACCTGCCATGAAGCTAACACTCATTCTTAATAGTAAATAGTTATTTTACATTAAGAAGATTTGAGGGCATATAATTCCAAGTATGCCTTTTTTTTAATCATTTGTATTTGAGTAAGAAAATACACAGAAAGCAACTCAAAGCAAGTTAAAAGTTTGCTGGGTATCTTCAAGCCACAGCTGTTTGATAAACACCTGGCCCATGAACAAGGCAGGTGGAAGAAGCAATGTTGGAAAATTGGGGAAATCTAACATCCTAGTCCTACTTTCTAACTATATAGCAACCTATCCGGGCCTCAGTTCCCTAATTTGTAATACAAGAAAATTTCTAACATTCTCCAAGTTCCAATATTAACTAGCAAAGTAAGTAGGAAGTAGATGACAATTCAGTTACAAAATTCTAAAAACCTAAACCTATTAGTGACTAGTTCACTACACCAAACTTCTACTTTATTTCAGGTATTCCACAACTACCATATTTTAATATATTTGGTAACAAATTGCACAATAATTAGGATAACCAACTTGAACTTTTTAGAAAATTCCCAATAATGCAGATGTGGACTAGGCAGCACCCCTTCCATCTTCTATTTATATCTCATTTATGGAGGGTAAAGGAGGTTAATTTTCTATTCTTTAGATTTCCAACCATCTTTTCATAAAATATACAGTCCAGATTAAGTTTCTCTAACTGATAAAAATTGGCCATAAATAGGATGAGTATTCATGTTGGTTTCTAAGATTAAAAATATTTGCAGTTTGCCTTAACTTTCATAATTAGGGAGAAAATACTCATGTTGTTCATCACCTGGCAGGTAAAGAATACTTTCATAAGTTCTTTTTACTTACCTGTTACCCCATCTCTTAGCATTCCTGGTATGGCAGGTAAGTTCCTTTTGATTAGTTATTAAATAACTCAAAAGACAGTCTATTTTATTTGGTAGGTCACTACTAAAGTTATTCCCACCCCCAATAATGTCCAGTCATTAGTACTAATATTTTATGTAACCTAACCATTCTTACCTTGCTTCTGCAAACTCCAAACAGATTCCATTTCTGAAGGGAAAAAAAAAAAAGACTATTTTATACACAAAAGCAAAGTTTGAATTATCACTAGGCTGGAGGTAGGACTGAAACAGCACAATTCTATGAAGCTCAAACAAAACAGTAATTTTCCTATTAATTCTTGTGTGCATCATATGGATCATACAGATACCTTAAGAATTAGTTACCTTAGAAATCAAATTCCTGAGAGAATAACTGTCTATAAATAATAAAGATACAAGACAAAATATTCCCTATACTAATCATTGTTATTAAAAGACAAAAAGTATTTTTTGATAACCCCTCACCAAGATGCCCAAGTCTTATGTACAAATCATTCATTAAATCTGAAGTATTTAATGTAAAGGAAGCTTGATGCTTTCAAATGTCTTACTACAACTTAACTCTTTGTTATGGGCTACTTGTTCCAATTCCAAACCACACCTACTTTTATTTTAACCCAGAAGGTTAAAATGTCATCCACACTCATGTATTAGTAACACACAATCCTCATTTGTTCCAATTTTATTCAGAAGTGATACTTTTCACTGTGCTTACTTTGGTATCTTACATTAAGGGAAATAAGTACGTGACCAAACTTTAATGACATACTGAGAGCAAGCAAAAAGACTAACTAAAAGTATACAAGAGAACTTCAGAGAAGAAGTCATCATGAGTAAGACAGAAGATAACTATTATACCAAAAGAACGAAGAATTGGACCTTGAAAAGAAATCTCTACTAGGGGATATTAATGTAAACAGAAACTACAGAGTAACAATGAATTATATTTAACACCAAGAACCAGTGCTCTTTCCCATGGCTACGTATCGATTTTGAAAAAACAAAAGAGTAATTTTATGCTGTATAACTGGATTCTGTGTAATTCTATTCTATATAATTTATCAATCAATTATGAAGAAAAATAAAACTGAAGTTCATTAACATAGGATGTATCTGGATATGGGTTATAGTTGAGGCATTAACATATTCCTTCCCCAAGACTAAAGTAGTATTGAGATCTAAAATTTAATCATTACTGCATTGTTTTGGGTTTATGAGTAAGGGCAGGGAATGGTAGAATCATACTCTCACTTGTCTCATCCTACCCTCCATCATCAAACTCACATCTAAAAAACTACTTAAAAAAATTGTCAGAATTTGATGTTTGAAGCAATAGCCTAATTACTCAAAACAAAGTAACTATCCAGATAAAATCCTGCCCAAGGAAATTAGCAATTTCCTGATTAAAGCTTGGGAATACTATACTGGTTGTCACTTGGTCCAAGAGCTTAGAGTTGGATGCTCTGGACTTTAAAACACTAGGAAAATGCTCTCTCAAGCTGTCTAAGGGGAGAGAATTGTAACCAATTCTCTAGTCAGTGCTCCTATTTGTCATTCCAATGTAACTTCTAATTCCATTAGTTTCAGACAATCAGGACTAGCTGCAACAGTTGTTAGAGTTGCTATTCAAAAATTTTCTGGATCTCAGAATGCCTTTTGGTCTTTAAAAGACATCCAAACACTTATCTTTCCTTAGTTAACATGATTTAACAAAAACTAATCCAAACAACATTTCTTTCAGTGAAAGGTACAGAAATCTTATATTCTACAACAAATAAATTCCCAAATTTTGTATACAAATTACTTTTTGCATTATGCAAAAGATTAAGTACAAATCATTTAGTTGTTGAGAGAAAAAAATAACATTTTCCTATTAGCCCAACTATGCAATCACACTTCCTTCTCTTTCCCCCACTACACACTTCAACTTGCTTTATTTGGGGGCAACTGGGGCCAACACTTAGTCACAAAAGCAACCATACCACTTTAAAAGCAAACATACAGGGGCCTCCATGGTGGCGCAGTGGGTTAAGCAACGCACTATGAAGCAAACCACAGCCACTGCAGCATGAGTTCGATCCCTGCTGCCGGCCAGGCGGGGGACCCACATGG
>JAGFMF010011578.1:2166340-2216991 GCA_019455555.1 Galemys pyrenaicus | reverse complement strand
CCACACCTCTGGCCTGTACCCCAGCTCTTGTATGCATAAATAAATAAATCTTTAAAAAAAAAAAAAAGAAAAAAAAATAAAAGCAAACATACAAATTTTAGAATAAAAACAATACCTGAGGCCTTCCTGGGGTTAATTCTCAGCACTGTGAAGCTATCTTCAGCCACTGCAGCATGAGTTCTATTCTATCCTGGGCCAGAGAGGTAACCCATATGGCCACCTGCTTCGCCCACTCTCCCCTCAGCAGTGTATTTCAGTTCATCTGCCTGCTCTGCTTCCCACTGTCTCTGGTGACTCCTCTCACCCTCCACACCTCTGACCTATATCTTAGTTCTTGTATGATAAATAAATCTTTTAAAAATAAATAAATATGAAGTGACAAAAGTAACTAAATGTATAGTGTAGTTTTAACTATCACGAGAAGCTAACAAAGGAATTGTATAAAGTTACAAAGAAAGTCACAGAAGGTACTTTCAATTATACAAAATCATAATGTGGTATTTAATCTGTTTACGTTTATATTGTGCTCTTCTATACATGCCCCCCCTTTAATGTCCCAATTCTCTTTTAGAGGGATCACAGCATCCAATTCTGCATACTGTTAATTAAAATTGCCTCAGGGCCAAACCTGGGACCATAAGGAAAAATTTCTCATCTTTACTAAAAATCTGTAATTTAGATAACTACTGTACAAATGTGAAGTTTTATTATATCAAAATTTCTTATTTGATATAAATTTACTTAAGCCATTCATCAAATAAAGAAAATTTAATATTCAACTTTCTGGAGCAGACTACTTTCTATCACAATGCTTCATGTAGTCCTTAATTCCAAGTGAGTTTAAAAATAAAGATGCAAAAATAAAATGTCTACCCCGTGTGACCTTAGAAGAGTACGCATCTTTATTGGGAGGGGGAGTCTAGGTAGAAGCATTAGCATGCACAAAACTTGATAGTATTAAAGAACAAGGTATGTTAGAGCAGGTGTCAGCAAACTGAGCATCTATAAGTTTGCTTTTGCAAAACATAGTTTTGTTGGAACAGAATCACACCCACTGTAGATTTTATATATAGCTGCTTTTGTGTACAAAGCAGAATCAAGTAACTATAACAGAGACCTTAGAAGTTCACAAAACCTAAAATATTTACTATGTGATCCTTCAGACAGAAAGTTTGTTGGCCCATGCTTTAGTGGCCACAAGTAATTAAGGCTGAGCGTCAATAAAAGAAAAAGATTTAGACAAAAGAATATTCTTCAGGGAAAAGAGGTGAAAGACACTAAGGAAGAAAGACTTAGAGAAAGAAAAACACTGGTCTGCTATTTGGAAGAGAGAGAACACAAAGGCATACATAACATTTAATCACATAGGTGAAATTAAGTCACTGAGGAAATCTGAGGTTACAGTACTAATTAGTAATGATTTGTCAACTGAAAAGAATGACATGATAATTCAGAAAGAAATTAGGACAGTTGTATTAACAATGGAAAAGAAAAAAATGCAGATGTTAGACATCTAAGAATAGGGGCTATATGTTAATTCAGTGAGCAGGAAAGAAGTAACACATTTGTGAAGAAACATTCGGTTTTATATATATACAAAGAATTGGAGCTGACACTGAATATGTATCATCTGAAATCAAGAGCAGTTAAATGACAACTGAATAAAATTAGCATGAGACAGGGACTCAAGGAATATCAATATCTGAAGAAAAGAGATTCATAACAGGTAATTTATACTGAAGAGGTAGAAAGCAGAGAAGTAGGGAGAGGCATGGCTATGTAAACTAGAGAACTCGGTGAGGGAGTTCAACTACTGCAATTCTTACTCAAAGTTAAGACACCTGTAACTTTCTACTCGCCTGTTCCTTTTTCTCTATACCAATGCCACTGGCCTGGTTCAAGCAGTGAAATCTTATGAACATTCCTGCAGTTGTCTTTTAACTGAAGTCTTTAATTAATCAAGTTCCCCCTTTCTTTTGATACCACACTACCATTTTCTTCCTTTAAAAATATAAATCTGAAAGTTACTACTCCATTTCTAACATGTCAGGAGGTTTTTACTTCCAGTAGGAAAAGCTATTAGCACTCTGAGAATGAATAAGTGTGTCTCATTTAAAGTTTATTTCTAGCATTTGACATACTGATAAACTAGATGATTAAGACAAAAACTTTTTAACTTGTATCATTCCCCTTCCTTCCAACAAATTAACTGACTGGCAATCTTCAAATACTATTTCATTTCCTCTACACTGAATATTCTTCCTCTCCACATATAATAGGTCAACTTCCACTTCTTTGAATCCTGACTATCCCTTCCTGACCTGACCCCATCACCATCTTAGAGGTTCTCTATGTTCCAACTGTTTTTATTTATTTTTCCAGAGTAATCACACTATTAATATATTTCGCTCCCTATTGGACTGAGGTTCCTTAATCATATGAATCCTCTTTCATCACCATTGCTTTGAACAGTGCTTGTTGCAATTAATGTTGATATGAAGTCAGTTAAGAAGTAGTAACATGTTATTTCAGTAGGCCCATTTGAAACTGCTGATATTCAACCTTTTTTAACCAACAAAGACAGTAATTTTATATGATATGAACCAGATTCAGCAGTTAATTCTAAAATCCTTCAAAGAAAGAGATGGAAGAGGGTTTTACCTATAGGCTTTTTGTCTTTAAAAGTTGAGTGTTAAATAATCATTTAAAACATTTCACAATCATTTTTAAACAGCTTCATAATCATGTTGTAACATTTTTTAAAAGCACATTAATGGCTTCTCCCTCCAAGATAATAATCAAACATAGTCAACAAATCAATTCCACGTTGAGAACCCCCAGATCAACTTATCACTAACCATGACTTCCAATATCCCTTTACTAAATTTTAGATCAAATCCTGTAAAAATTCACAAGTAGTGACATGGTAAAATTAAATTCTGCATTTAACCCACTAATTCTAATTTACCCATCTTCTGATGATCATTGACTATTCCAACATCATGTTTTGCTATTCTGATTTCCTCTTTCTCTAACAGCCCATGAGAATCATGAGTAAATGTAAATACTGGAAGAGATCCTCTCTTTGGATGTGTTAAGGGGAATAAAATAGAAGAAGAATAGAAAAGGAAGGTAAACTGCTGCAAGATCATGCCTAATCTTTTGCTAAGACTCAAATTTCTCTCCACCCTTTTCCATTTAGACTATACCAATAGACAACAGAGCACATTTTCAAATAAATTCTTGCTAAGGTAACTGGAAGTCACCAACTTCTCAGTAAATGCTAATCAACTCCTTAATTAATTTGTCCTACCTTCCCTATTCGGTGCTTCACCAAATCACACTAGACAGAGCTGTCTGGAAACTTGGAATTTGAGGATATTTTGGTTCTTTGCTCTTTTCTACTACTATATTTATTCTAATTCAGTTTAATTTTTTTTTAAAGATTTATTTATTTATGCATACAAGCACTGGGGTACAGGCCAGAGGTGTGGAGGGGGGGTGAGAGGATTCACCACAGAGAGCAGGGAGCAGAACAGGCAGATCAACGGAAGTACACTGCTGAGGGGAGCAGTGGGCACAGCAGGAGAGGTCTGCTGTGCCATGTGGGTCCCCTCCCAGGCCGGCAGCAGGGATTGAACTCATGCTGCAGTAACTGCGGTTTGCTTCATAGTGCGTTGCTTAACCCACTGCGCCACCAGGGAGGCCCTAATTCAGTTTAATTTTAAAGGTAAAATGTTAAATTCAAGTTGCTTGAAATGAAACTTTCTACTATGAGAGTGATAGACCAATTTCTGCTGAACTTCATTACTCACAATAAAATCTGAGGGCTAAATTTTAGCATCTATAAAGTCCCTAGAAATCACTTCTCAGAATAATACCAAAGTAAATTCATTTATTATTGCACTCATAAAGCAGACATGAGCATTCACACAGTATGAGTACTAAGATGACCGAGTAATTATAAAAACGTGTCTTGGGCCTTCCTGGTGGCGCAGTGGGTTAAGCAACACACTATGAAGCAAACCGCAGCCACTACAGCACGAGTTCGATCCCTGCTGCCGGCCTGGGAGGGGACCCACATGGCGCAGCAGACCTCTCCTGCTGTGCCCACTGCTCCCCTCAGCAGTGTACTTCAGTTGATCTGCCTGTTCTGCTCCCAGCTCTGTCTGTGGTGAATCCTCTCACCCCCCACACCTCTGGCCTGTACCCCAGTGCTTGTATGCATAAATAAATAAATCTTTTAAAAAAAACAAAAAAAACGTGTCTTATAGCATATTAAGAATTAGTTGTTACAAGCATTCCTATATATCCCATATTATGGAGTGGGGGTGGGGAGGAGAGGGAAACTCCAAGTCTGGTCAACATTAATTGCAACAAGCACTGTTCTTTCTGGAACAGACTACTTTCTATCACAATGCTTCATGTAGTCCTTAATTCCAAGTGAGTTTAAAAATAAAGATGCAAAAATAAAATGTCTACCCCGTGTGACCTTAGAAGAGTACGCATCTTTATTGGGAGGGGGAGTCTAGGTAGAAGCATTAGCATGCACAAAACTTGATAGTATTAAAGAACAAGGTATGTTAGAGCAGGTGTCAGCAAACTGAGCATCTATAAGTTTGCTTTTGCAAAATATAGTTTTGTTGGAACAGAATCACACCCACTGTAGATTTTATATATAGCTGCTTTTGTGTACAAAGTAGAATCAAGTAACTATAGGTCTGAAACCAGACAAAACTACAGGTGCTTGGCTAATAAGGCTATTAGAAAGAGCTGTGATAATACAAGCAATCATGGAGCAATTACGATAAAATGAAGTAAAAGTGGAAAGACATAGTAAGTCTTATGTTAAAAGAAAAAACAATCTAGCAAACACCCATGATCTTGAAGAAATTTACCTTCATTCTCTATTCACCACATCCAAAGAGGATCTCTTCTAGTATTTACATTTACACATGATTCTCCAATTTTCCTATTCCTTCTTTCTCTACATTTCCCTAAGTCAAAAATGATGCATATTCACCATGCATCAAAACTCACTTTTAATACTGCCGCTCCATTAAAACATATCCCACATTTATTCTTCCAAACTTTACCCCATTAGAAGTTCTCCCTCCATTATAATCTCCTAGTCATTTGTATCCTTCCTGTAATGTTTCAAATCTTGCCATATATACTATTTTCACCTCTACCCAATAAAGTTCTTTAAAAGATTCAATCTGTCAGTCTTTCACAACTAAAGCAAAAAGTACTTTGCCCATGTAGGTACATTAAAGGTAAAAAAATACACCTATAAATTATTCTACAACTCACTAGCTCAGAAAAATGTGCCAGGGAAAAAAGAGGATTAAGCTGAGCAAAATTCTCTAGACCTAGAGTTCCTAATCCTAACAGGCACCGAAGTAAAAAAACTTACATTTGACAGGAACTCAAAGAACCTGTTATTTTGGTACCAACTATAATTAAATATTTATCTATTATTCTAGGAGGAGTAAAACAACTAATACAACCTAATCTCAATTCCCAACTACAAAATCCAAGCTAACATAATTTGCTAAGTCAAACCTTTCAGTAACACCAATAAAACAAAATTGTACCATTGTAAGAGCATTCAATTTAAATATAACTAATTTCCTATTTAATCCATCTGTAGGGAAAATGCATACATACAGATCACCTAGACATAAATAAGAACTTAATGCTCCCAAATTTAAAAAGCCTGCCAATTCTCCATAATAAACCCATACATACCAATCAATTAGCCAACCAAACAAGTACTTGTCCCTGAAATTTTTGCAGTTTATTGTAAAAGAGCATAGCACGACCAGATATCCCCTCAAGCTCACATGACCACCTGTACAAAAAACTTTGATAAAGATTTTCCAAGTTAGGGTCTCCGGAGAGCAGAAGGCACAGGAAAAAAAAACACCCCACTCCCTAGGAAGACTTCAATTTATAATCACCCACCAAACATTTCTAAAAACATCCAGCTCCTGGTTAATTCATATTTACTTTAGAACAATGTGCTTAAGAAAGGTAGTTTTATTTGCTGGGATTCCAAGATTCCTACTCTTTAATCCCCCTAAAGCAATTCTATTACTTACTCCCACGTTTTTTAAAGGAAGAAACAAAAAGGACATCTGTTTACTTTTCTAAATGTCTTCCAATTTGCTGATAAGGAAAGGTATGCAGACTAAGTAACTTGCTTAAAAGTCACATTAAGAGCTTTGTTATTCATCTCTAAGGTAGTGCTTCTTCCAGCAAGAATATGGTAATTACTTCATTCCCACAATCTGATAAATTGCTCCTTCTGCAATTTTAAGCTATAGCCTTAAAGAGTCACTGTTAAAAAATGGAAACGTGCAGTATGTATTAGGTGTGTGCATACACGTATGGCATAGGGATTATGTGAGGGATGGGGAGAAGACAAGTGCAATTGAAGGAGTAGAAAACTGAAAATCACTGCCCTCAAAAGCACCACGGTTGCAAACATCATTCATTAAATCTTAGTATTTGCTCCAAGATTTCAATTAGATATGCCATACAGCAATTTTTTTCTTTATGACACAAGTAAACCATATTTTAAGGAAGTTATTATAGCATGAAATTTGAAAGATAATTGGTTCCCTTTTAATTGAGACTTTAGGGCCATATAAAATAGACTCACAAAAGCCTGGTCTCTACATGCTAACTGTACTGGCCATTGTAGCTTGTTTATTTTCCAGTTACCATATGCGTCCATCATGTCTTCTAAGAAAAATAGCTTGATACTCCACCTTTTTGATTCCTCAAAAACATGGCTCCTGGGGCCTCCCTGGTGGCGCAGTGGGTTAAGCAACACACTGAAGCAAACTAAAGCCACTGCAGCATGAGTTCGATCCCTGCTGCCGGCCTGGGAGGGGACCCACATGGTGAGGCAGACCTCTCCTGCTGTGCCCGCTGCTTCCCTCAGCAGTGTACTTTGGTTGATCTGCCTGTTCTGTTCCCTGCTCTCTGTGGTGAATCCTCTCACCTCCACCCCCAACACCTCTGGCCTGTACCCCAGTGCTTGTATGCATAAATAAATAAAAAAAAAAAACATGGCTCCTACTCATTTTAAGAAGTTTGTAACCAATAAAGCAGTACACTATATAAAAACCAGTAGGTAACATCTGTTCAAAGAAACATGTTGACGGCAGGGCCTCCCTGATGGTGCAAGGGGTAAGTGTCAGCACTATGATGCTATACACAGCCACTGCAGTTCGATCCCCAGCCAGGGAGCTGACCCACATGGCGCAGCAGACCTCTCCTGCCTTACACCCTGTTCCCCTCAGCAGTGTATTTCAATCAATCTGCCTGTTCATTCCCCACTCTGACTTTGGTGAATCCTCTCACCCCTGCACCTCTGGCCTACACCCCAGTTCTCATATGCATAAATAAATCTTTTTTAAAAAAATTTCATTCTTTAAAAAAAAATGTTGAGGACAACATATATTCTCCCAATATAGTATAATAACTCCTGTATATTCTCCTAACATACATGTTTTATTTTTAAGAGAAAATATATCATCACTTTAGGCACCCCCCCAGCCCCTCTTTATTTTTGAATCAAGCAGGTCAATTATCCCTGTCTGCATAAAAAGAAATGTCTTTAAGTTGAAAATTATAAGCTTCAACCACACTATTTCCAAAGACTCTCGATTATAGTTTGATATCAGCTGTTTATCCAAACTTACTCTCAGCTAGATTTTGAAATTCTTAATCTCACAGTAATTTCCAAAATGCACTCTTAATACAACAGCTAACAAATGTGTATAAAAATGATCAATAAGCATGTTCATATAGGAAACAAATGAGTTACCTTTAGTGTGATATACAATAGCAGCCCTCAGGTCAAAAGAACCCCAGCTATCATTCCTTTCTAGGCCTCTCTGGTATCTCTGTTCTTTGGCAGAACCTAACAAAGTGTTCGTAGGAGAGGCCAGTGGATTTTGATTTTCTATCTCGTAGTCCTTTGAGAGAAACACTAAAGCACCTTGACTACTGGTGTCTGCTTTTTGCAAGTCACCTATATGACTGGATTCCAATGATAAGGCTCCACTCTCACTAGTAGTCCCAGATTTTAGAATGCTGCCCAGAACTTGAGGACTAGTCCGTTTTTCCAGCTCATAAGCCTTGGGAAACACAGGATGCTCAGTTCCTGAGGGGATTATTTCGGCACCCTGTGAAATCAAAGTGGCAGGATATTCCCCTTGAAATGTCACCTCCATCACTTTATGATCTGATGACTTCCCAGTAACAGTGTCAGGGCCAGCACTGGGCTCATTTATAAACGATAAACCCCACTGATTCTGGAAGATATCCCCCAGGTTTTGTTGATCTGTCTGAGAGGGTAGATCCACTTGTGCTGTGCTCAACAGCACAGTTTGCATATTTGAAGGGTAGATAAAAAGGCTAGACTTAATTTGTTCAACAGCTGCTGAAGTCAGATTCATGTCCTGGAGAACTGAATCAGTCCCAGAAGAGATGGGTGTTAGAGTATTATCAGCAGTAGTTAGCAGTGGCTGACCCCCTGGAGAATACACACTTGCATCAGTCCCTGCTAAAACAGGCCCATTAGAAAAGTTGGCTGAAGTAACAGATTTCAGCGCTGACATAGGGACCTGGGATAACCGACTTGAGGACTGAGTCTGAGTTTCCCCAGCAGATGACGAAGAAGAGGATGAAGATGAAGATGGTGACACGGAAGAGTTCTGCACAGTTTTGTTGAGGTTTTCCTTAACTTTGCTTGCATAACTTATTTTAGGAACTATTTTAGCACTGCTATTGTCCACTGGAAAAACTGGGGGTGGTTTAAATAGAGTCCACGAGTCCTCTTTGGAGGCAACAGCAGAAGCATGCTTTCCCTTGGGCCGATCATCAAACTTTTTGCTGCTCACACCAGGTTTAATATCGGAGCTTTTCCGTAGCACATCGCCCATAGCAGGTTTTCCTCGGCTTGCTCCTCCAGGATTGTTTTCATACTTCCAAATGGGCTTTGAACCATCTACTCGATTTCCCTTTTGTTCACTACAGTCAGGCTTGAAAGTTTCAAGTCCCTGTTTTAAGGTTGGGACACTCATCTCTGGTTGCATTATTTTGTCCTGCACTAAATTAAGGTTTTCACAACCCTTGGCACTATTTCGCCTAGCTTTCCTTTTTTTAGGAGTGGTATATCCACTCTCAGATCCACTACCATCATTATCTGCTCCTTTGCCCATATAACCATTAGTGATATAGCCAGAATTACTTGTTACAACACCATTTGGAATAGCTACAGTATCAGTCTTTTCTATTGACTGGTTCTCTCCAGATTTATTTTCATAAGACTTCCCATTCTTTTTGTCCATACTGTTTTTCTGAATGAAATTCCTGGTTTTAATTCCTGCTTTCCCAAAGGTGCTGGTCTTTACAGTCTGCTTCAGAGTAGTGTCTACAATCTGGCTGCCATTGATGACCCTAGTAATAGGGCTGGTCGCTTCATCAGAACCCAGACTCTTTATTTCTCTTTCTCCAGCGTTACCATTTAGTTCACCATAGCCTAAGGAGGAAAAAAAAGTTTTTTAAAATTACAATATATAAATTACAGCAGTACCTGTTTACTTACTGTGTGCTAGATGCTATGCTATGAACTTTAGCTGTACCCGTTATTTCACAACTCTGAAAAGACAGATACATGTCATGCCCATTTTACAGATTAGGAAATCTGAGCAAGAGATAGAGCTGAGCTGGGATTCAAACCAAAGTGCAAGGTCAGAAAGAACATGTCCTCTTCAGCAGTATGCCACAGTACCTCTCTAACAAAAAGCAACCTCTCTCTTTACCTCTATTGTAAAATTTCTTTTACAATTAAGAGCAGAGCAACCCTCTGAGCAAAATGAAGTTATGGCTGGTGGTCAGCGCCATAAGCCGTTTCTACTACATTCTGGCAAACAAAAATCTAACACTTGAATTATTCTACAGTAGTCCTAAATTTAACATTTCCCACATCACAATTAAGACTAGATCATACAGTGAAAGTTTGAAATCAAAATACCCATGCACCAGTGTTTCTAATCTTCATAAGATATTTTCTTCATTTTTTATTTGGGAAAATAGTCTCAGAGAAATTAAGTAACTGGCCCAAGCCACAAAGTTAAAGAACTAGAAATCTTGAACTCTGTCTAGAACCCACAGTTCCTATCACTATGACGTATTGCCTACTCAAATGACTCTTATCAGTAAGCAAGTATCACTAACAACTACAGTGAAAGGTATTTAATTTTAACTACTATAAACCTATAAACAGTTTATTACAACAGGTAGTTTAACAACTTTTCCTATTTCCTTACTAGTAAAAAAGGTATTCGTTTATCTTTCCATGAAGGTTCCTAAAAGCATCTTGAGGTCAAGCCCTGAGAAACAGATACACAACAGAAGGATACATTCATTTAAGGCAACTCTTCAGGGGGAAGGATAAAATAGTAATACCAACTTATTGGTACTTGTCACTTTCATTCCTCAGTCTTTAACTTCTGAAGGCTAAAACACATGAGTTTGTACATTTTTGTTTAGTCAATATGGTAAATAGCAACAGATATAACCCAAATCAAAAGTTCTTCGTACATTTTAAAGAGTATAAGGAAACAGTAAGTTTTTTTTCCCCCTAAAGTTTGAGAACCACCGTTTTAAATGAACTTGATATGGTATTTAGGAAAAGTCACAACCCATTACTGTAATTTTAAGTCACTTATTCTCCATCAGAAAAAAGGAGGGAAACACTAAGTGAGGAAATGAAGGCAATTTCTTCCACAGAATTAACTTTCAGTAAATAAAACATACTTAAGGCATTCCTAAAATAGACTGGCACAGGACTTGTACCATGTGAGAATATATTTTGTGAAGGTCTTACCTTCTGTAGAGTTACATTTTATTTTTTGGCTGCTGAAAAAGCTACCAATCAAGTCAAAACCTTGGTGGAAAAATTCTAACAATGAAACAATAAGGCAGAGATCACTGTTTAGAATGTTTTCTAAAAATTCAATACTCTGAGTATTTTAAGCAGATATAAGCTGACCCTTGCACAACTCTAGGCCCAAGAGAAGAAACTGTACATACCATTTAACATACTAATAGGCTGAAACAAAAGCTTTGTACCATTGGGCCCATTAACCATAACCTTTCAGGGCTCAAAGACAGCTGTCTCAAACATCCAAAAACAAAACAAAATTCATTGTCCAAACTAAGTTGGACCAAAACCAAGACAAGTGAACTGAAATAATGCTTCATAAGATTACTGATATTGGGCCTCCCTGGTGGCGCAGTGGTTTAAGCAACGCACTATGAAGCAAACCGCAGCTACTGCAGCACGAGTTTGATCCCTGCTGCCCGCCAGGGAGGGGACCCACACGGTGCAACAGACCTCTCCTGCCTGGCCCGCTGCTCCCCTCAGCAGTGTACTTCCATTGATCTGCCTGTTCTGCTCCCTGCTCTGTCTATGGTGAATCCTCTCACCCTCCACACCTCTGGCCTGTACCCCAGTGCTTGTATGCATAAATAAATAAATCTTTAAAAAAAAAAAAAGATTACTGGTATTTAGTAGCTCTAAAATCAGAAATCACTCTATAAACCTTAGAGACCACTATATATCCACCTCCAAGTTTTAATGACAAAACATTTTTCACTTAACTATATAAACTTCCCCCCAGGCAACTTTGTTGGTATGCAAAGTCTGCCAGAGAAATCTTTTCTTTTTAAAATGTAGGCATTTAAAAGAATGTAAACACCATCAAATCACTGAGAGAAATCACAGGACTGCTATTGCTAAAGGATCTAACCCTACTTCAAATGGATTCAGTAAAACTTCAGTCTGGATGAATTTTGCTTTTTGAATCAGAAAATGAAATTACAGTAACAGTTTTGGCCCTCTCCTGCGCCCTCTTCTGGATAAAGAAAAGCTGTTTCTCTTTGGGTCTGAGTAATGGGTCATAAAAGCCAACCTCAACATCTTAGATATATTTAAAAAACCTTCACTGAAATGTCCTTGTATATTAGCATTGTGCATGTTGAAACAACAGTACTGTAATGAGAACAAACATGAAAAACTTCTCACCTCAAACTGTCTACATCCTCTCACAGTACCCAAGTCCAGTTTCCACTATCTGTGCCCTTCTAGAACAACACATACTAATTTGAAGGATGCCAACTTGACCGGTTCAGGGGGCTGCTTCTACATTCTTCAGGGAAACATCAATACCTGACTGAAAGCACAGTGTACATTCCATGATTTTCTCACCTTTAAGTTGAAAAAGAGCTAACATTAAAAAGATCTAGCGCTGTATAAGTTCTTACAATTTTTAAACTATTATAAATCCTTAGGATTAAACATTCACTTCTACTGCACACGATCAGTCTCCACCATGCCCAAAATGGAAAGTCTTGACATTCCAATTTCAGTCTTCAAAGTTACATTAAGTCTGCAACAGAAAAGCAGATTTTCTAGTTCTCAGTAACTGTTTGACATGCTGGGTTTAACAAGTCACTTTCTAACCATTCCCTTCATTTACTTTCTATTCGTTAGGAACCCTTTTTTAAGAAAAAAATCTGCGTGGTTATAAACGTTTAAGTTCGTTTCTTTCCAAATGTTTTTAAAAGTGACTTTGACCCTCAATCTAACATTTCTTAAAAACAATGTTTGGAGATCAATGTCTGTTTTAAAATGGGAAAACACCTTACAACATTGGGAAAAAAAAAGCGCCTCATCTGAAACAAGATGGTAGTGAACTAACCTCATGGATGAGCCACCTCGTTTCACCCTTAAGGACAAGAAAGAAGGGTCAAAACAACTCGCCCTCTCCGCCATCCAACCAAGTATTTTTTAACCCCTCTCCTCAAAAAACGCTACCCAAGCCCAGAAGGTAAATTGGGGGTTTGGGGGGAGCAGTGTTAAAGGAAGATGGAACAGCCTTTTTTTTTTTTGGTAAAAAATGAGCCGCTGGGAGGAAAGGGCCCAAGTGAAAGCCTAAGAGGCGGAGTCGTGAGCGAACCTGGCAGAAGACGAGGTTCCTGTGGCAGAGAAACTCGTGACCAGGGAGCCTGGTTCCCGCTGGGTACCCCACCCGGCCTTCAGGCACCGCCTCTACCGAAAATGTGCCCCCCTCCCGCCCAGCCCTCCGGCCCGAGGAGGACCGCGGCCGCCACCCGCGGCCTCCTCCTCCTTCGGCTCCGCTTCGAGGCCGACTCTCCACCCCCGCCGCCCGCGGGAGCGGGAAACAGGGCCGCCGGCGCGCGGGGCCCGGCACAGGCCGCTCCCCTCGTGGCCGCTTCCCTCCCCCCACCCCAACCGCCCCCGCCCCTCACCCCAGGGACCCGCCCGGGGCCGCGCGGCCGCCACCGGGTTACACAACCCGGCCGGCGACGGGGAGAGGGGTGGCCACGGGCCGGGGGTGTCCCCGCAGTGCCTGGGGCGAGGCGGCGGCTGGTGGGGATCCCGAGCCACCGGCTCGGCCGCGCCGTGTGCCCCTCGACACCCTTCCCCCTCCGCTCCTCAGTGGGCCGGAGTCGGTGACAGGAATCGGCTTCCAACATGGCGGACAGGAAGCGGCCCCGCGAGAAGGAGAGAACATTCCAGCGGCGCCGGCTCTGGGGGGAGCGGAACCGGGGCGCGGGCCTCAGGAGGAGCTGCGGGGACACACTGAAGGGTCCGGCGCCCAAAAGGGGCGCTTAGGGGTGGAAACGACCCGAAAGGCGAGGGGTCCCAGCCGCCCCCCCCGACAGGGAACCCCAAGGCCACAGGTGGGCTTGGGGTGGCGGGCGAGGAAAGACACTTCCTCAACTCTGCCCACCTATCCTCCCCTCGCCGCCTGCAAAAGGGCCTCGCGACACCACCAGAGTGGAGGTTGATTAGGCCTTCCTGAGTTACACCCCGACGGATTGGGGGGCTAGGTTTGCCCAATTCAGGACCCCCAAATGAACGTCCCTCAGGGCCGCGGGTAGGTAAACGGGAAGGAAACAAGGCGAGACTTCCCCACCGACCGGCCGGGCCCCCCTCCAGCCCGGGCGGGGGCCGGGAAGGTCACACTGGCCTGTTTGGGCCTCTCCCATGCTGAGGAGGATAGGGCGCTGCACACCCCGCGTCCCAGCCCGAGCTTTGCGAATGAAAAAGAGCTTTCTAGACCCGCGAGGCACAGACACACACCCGACCCCATCCGCGCTCTCCAGATCCAGCCCCACCCCCATCTCCCCTACCCGCCACCCCCAACCCCCTTCCCCCACTCGTCCTCCCTTCCAGACCTATTTTCTTCTTCGGCGTTTCCTGGTGCTGCTGGAGGGCGTGTTTCTGCTCATGTTTCAGCGGCTTCGGCTGGGCCTTGGGGCTGCCCTCGGCTCCATGCTGCAGGTACTGGTGAGACTGCTGGTGATGGTGGTGGTGATGGTGGTTGTGATTGTAGAAATAATAATGGTGGTGGTGGTGCGACGGCTGCTGCTGCTGCTGCTGCTGCTGCTGCTGCTGCTGCTGCTGCGGCTGCTGCTGCTGCTGCGGATGATGGTGCGGATGGTGGTGGCTGTGATGGTGCTGAGACTGTGGCTGGCCGGACTTCTCCTCCATTGAAAGCGGCTGGGACTCCCTGGCTGAGGCTGCGGGCTGCTGCACCGTCAGGATCTGAGACTGCTGCTCAGAGCTCACTCAGTATATCTGAGCGCGTCTCGCCAGCGCACTGGTTAACCGAGTGAGACTGCGAGATTGGCAGCCGCGCGCCAGCAATCAGGAGCCACGCTGCCCTGCAGGCCCCGCCCCTAGCCAAATCCTCTTTCCTTCCCCTTAGCCGCTGCCTCCTGGCCAACGCCACTTACCCTATGCAACCTCACTGGGCCCGGCCTTCAACGTCAGCACTATGGCTCTCTCTTCTGTCGCTTTCTCTTCTTCACCGCGCAGTCTGCGAACAGCACTTTCTACACTCCTCGCCCTCAAGCAAGCTCTGGTCGAGTGTAGCAGATTCCACTGGCGATTCCACTGGCTCTGGGAGCCATCCCATGGTTTTGCACCTCCGAGAATCTGGTGGTGGCTTTTAAAAAAAAAATCTTTTCCGGGTAATCTGAGGGGAAGCTCAGTTCCCTTAACCCTGAGACCACTAAAGGGGCAATACAAAAAAAGGAAATACATTTTTAAGAATACAAGAGCTTCACAATCTAGTAGATCATTTTGTATTCTAGATTCATTTTGCTTTGTATTCATATGCTAATCTCTTCCTTTCCACGAAGGGATTATAGGGTTCTACAATGGGGTATCTGTGTAATTTTCTAAAAAGGCACAAAGGGTTTAAATCATTGTTTCTTGTAGTTGGAGGCAAGAGAGAGCAGGAGGAATTAAAATCTAAAGTAGATGTGTGTGTGTGTGTGTGTGTGTGTAACTTTTCAGGTGAGGTCAACTGTGGCAACAACACAGGTTTTAGAATGTGAAGTTTCAAGAGCAAAAGAAAGGGGAGAGAACAGGTTTTTAAAGTTTGTATTTGTGAAAATATAGTTTGTAGGGTTGATGTAACTTATTCTGCATTATCACATCACAGCCTAGTGATTTCTTAAAAGGCAAATATTAGAGTCAGAACAGTGGTTACCCAGGAAGGAAGTAAAGAATTCCAAAAGGGGGAGGAACACAGGGTTACCCTTTGGTTATATTTTATTTCTTGACCTAGGTGGTGATTACACATATATTTGCTTTATAATTATTTCTTAAACTATATATATATGTTAAAGAATATATATGCATTATGCACTTTTCTTAATGTATGTTATATGGGGGGGATTTTTTTGTTTACCATAAAACATTAAATTACCACTTTAATCATTTTCAGGTATATGTTCAGTGACAGTAAGTACATTCACACTGTTGTGCAGCCATCACCATTGTCCATCTTCAGAACTTTTTCATCATCCCAAACTGGTTCTCTGCATCCATTGAACAATAATGCCCCTCTCATCCCCCCAAGCCCTGGCAACCACTATTCTATTTTCTGTCTCCACAATCCTCAGACCTTTTGTGTCTGACTTATTCCACTTAGCATAATAATGTCTTCAAGGTCTATATATGTTGTGCTATGTATCAGAATTCCCATTTTAAAGCTGAATTAAGATACTCTCTTGTATGTATATGTCATATTTTGTTTACACATTTATTTGGAGATGGACACATGGATTGTTTTTCCAATACTGCTATAATTTATAATTTTTAAAATGTGACTTGAATTCCTACAGCAGGACAATATAAAACACTTAAAAGTAAACTCACGGGCCTCCTGGGTAGCACAAGGGTCAAGTCTCAGCACTATAAAGCTATCACCAGCCACTGAAGCATGAGTTCTATCCCCAGTTAGGGAACTGACCCACATGGCACAACCGACCTCTCCTGCCTGACCCGCTGCTCCCCTCAGCAGTGTATTTCAGTAGATCTGCCTGTTCTGCTCCCCGGTCTATGATAAATCCTCTCACCCACAACACCTCTGGCCTGCACCCCAGCTCTTATATACATAAATAAATAAACCAAATATTTTTTAAAAGGTAAAAGTACATTCATGCTCTAAGATGAATGTTAACACAAAACCATAATTAAAAGGTAAAAAGCCGATTTCCAGCACTAAGTGTCACAATCTAGACAACCACGATTAGTCCTTGATTTGTCCCATCTAGTGAGAATTTGCATTGCCTTGCTAAATTTTAAAGAAAAAATCCTCTGGGTAGGTGGAAGTACATTTACCCAATTTTGAGAGTTAAAGCCCCAATAATATTTAATGGCAAATAAGTTTTTGCCATTGAACAATATCCCACACTTTCCTATTTACTAAAGAAGAAATAAAAGTGTATGTAGAGGTTAGGATTATGTTGATCGGTTTTAAATGTTTTTGCTGACTTAGTTGGAAGGCAAGATTCCTGAGTTCTAATATCTCTTTCTACACTTTCTACATTATAGTTGCAAACAAACCAAAAGCACTCAATCTTTGAGTTTCTTACTTATTTTAACTTCACCTTCATTCATTTCTTCACTGACAGTTGCATGAACTTTAAGAAACTAATCCTTACTTTCATATGCTCAGTTACTGTGAGGGTTGCCTTAGTAGTATATAGTAGTATGGAGGAAGACTTGTGGTGTAATATAAATAAAGTTGCAGAACATTAAGTTCTATGTACACTAGGATCATAACCTTGTAAAAACATGAATATTTTTATAAGACTGAAAATGCAACAGTAAAATATATACTTTATATCTGATTTTTCTAAAAGTTTTATGTATAAAAATAATTGAGATTTGATATGTATTTGACATAGTCTATTATTTTTTTTTAAGATTTATTTATTTATGCATACAAGCACTGGGGTACAGGCCAGAGATGTGGGGGGTGAGAGGATTCACCACAGACAGAGTGGGGAGCAGAACAGGCAGATCAATGGAAGCACACTGCTGAGCAGAGCAGCGGGCACAGCAGGAGAGTTCTGCTGTGCCATGTGGGTCCCCCCCTGGCCGGCAGCAGGGATCCAACTCGTGCTGCAGTGGCTGCGGTTTGCTTCACAGAGATTGCTTAACCCACTGCGCCACCAGGGAGGCCTTGACATAGTCTATTATTACAATGCCATAATATCAAACCTCCATGAAAAGAGTATAATTATTCTACCATACTTTTATAAAATGGAATCTGCATCAAGGAAAAACAAAAGTATAAGGAGGAAATACATATACAAAAGTATAAGGAGGAAATAAATCTGGTGAAATTATAGGTGCCTTCCCCCCTTTTCGCTGTTTTTCAAATATTGTGTTATATAATTATTATTTTTCATAATAACATTTTTAATTGACTAAATTGAAACTGCACAGTCCTTTGAAATTTATTACACACAGCATTTTACCTATATTCAATATTAAAAGTTAAAATGGAGAGACAGGAGACTCTCATAAATAATAGGTTAGTGCTTCATTTATTTATTTATTTATTTATTTATTTATTTATTTATTTATTTATTTATTTATTTGTTATTCCCTCCACCAAATCACCCAGGCCTATACCCCGTCTACCCCTCTCCTCCATCCCCTTCCCCCTTCCCCCTCTCCTCCATCCCCTTCCCCCTTCCCCCATTCCTCTGGTAACCATTGTCTTTCTCTAGGTTAACATTTTAACTATCACTGTAATTATAATAGTTAATATTTATTTAGTATTTACTATGTATCGGGAACTGTGCCAAGTATCTTACTTTTATTGCCATACGTAATTCTTTGCGATAGACATTAAACCCATTCTATATTGAGGAATTTGAGACTGAAGAAGACAATTACTTCTAACTTACACAGAGGGGCTTGAAATAGACTCCATGTCAGCTGAATAGAAAAAATATCTAACACTATCAAAGTGTGACGTATATCTCTAAAATTTTAGTATACCTCTAAAAAGACATTCAAACTACATCATAACCATCATGAAGACAGTATCCTCTTATTAACAAGGCAAAAGTACTGTGAAGATAGTAAGATTCAGGGTCCTATAATGCATAGGTCCCTCCAAGGCACTGGAGAAGCCCAAGAAACAGTATTTTGAAGAGCTAAATATTTTATTTTTTAAGACTATAAGAGTACATTTATTAAAATGCACCACAAAATAATGTGAAATATAATTAAATAAATCTTAAAAAATAAAATAAAATGCACCACAATCATAAAGCTCAGTGAACACACAATGATCTTCACATCCAATATACCAGAAAAGTATAGAATGCTTCACATTCATTCTTGTACAGGAACCATGTATTGTTCCAGTCTTAGTATATGTGCTGCTGAAGTGAGCACTGAAGAGCTGGATATTTTTTAATTACTTTGTAAAGTTTTTTAAAGTGTTATATTTTTGTATTTTTTACCTTATGACTGGCCCCCCAAACCTGAATCCATCTGTTAACAGTCATTTGGGAATCTGACACAGAAGTGCTATAAGTTCATAGGTACTTTAAAAGGCTATAGTTCTATTCATAGTTAGATGGAAAAGTGCTGATACTCTAACTCAAATGCAAAATGCAAACTGAATAATTATATGTATACCTATGATTGCATATAAAATATGAATTCAAGGATAGTGAGGGAATTTGAAAAATGAAAGGAATAAAATACTTTGTTCTTTCACAAATATTTATTATATGTTATTTACATACCAGGTGTTATGCTTGTCACTATTTGAAGGTTTTTGTTAATCCATTTCCTTCATTTATGCAGTTTTGCAACTTGATTAAATATACTTGCAAACCAGTCTTAGTTATCAAATGAAAATCAGTTTTCACAATCTTTACTCTTACATTTCCTGTGTAAGAGTAACTTCAACTTCAAATGACAACTTCAAAGAGACAGATATATTTAATTCTCTGGGCTTCAGTTTTCTCCTCTTTAAAATATGGAAATGGGTAAAAAGACCTCCAAAATATTTTCTGCTCAAACATTCTATGATCATGTCTTTCTGTTCTTTCTTCCCAGGCTACCCTTTTCATTGTAATAAAACTATACAACAGGAGGAAAGTTAGCTGACAAAAATCTAGTTTTTCAGTTCTAACAATTGACTAAAACTTTAGAGTAATTATTGGCAAGAACAGTATTATGTAATTATGTAAATGGAAATTGGCTTTCTGATGATAACTCCAGTTTGAAAATGAAGCAAATCTCTGGCAACAACTACGGTGGCAGGGAAAGAATTTTATTCATGTATATTTCTTTTAGATTTTAATATTTTTGCCTAGAGACACTAACTTCAAAAAACTTTCAAATGAATTGAACACAGGCATGGATAAATTAGCTTAATCTTTAAATAATGGAAATATAACAGCTTTTCTAAATATGAAAGTTTTAAGAAATGACATTTTGCTTTTATGACAGTATTGCAGGGAAAGTTTGAGGAAGAGTCTATATCAGGGGCCTCCCTGGTGGCGCAATGAGTTAAGCAACGCACCATGAAGCAGACCACAGCCACTGCAGCACCAGGTCGAACCCTGCTGCTAGCCAGGGAGCGGACCCACATGGTGCAGCAGACCTCTCCTGCCTCGCCCGCTGCTCCCTCAGCAGTGTGTTTCAGTCAATTCACCTGTTCTGTTCCCTAATCTGTCTCTGGTGACTCCTCTCACCCTGCCCCCACCCTGCACCTCTGGCCTATACCCCAGCTCTTGTATGTATAAAATAAACAAATTTTTTAAAAAATGAGCAAAAATGAGTATATTGAAAATAAATATATTTTTAAAAGCATACACATCTTGTGGCTGCTGAGGAGTCTGAAACAGGGCACACAGGGACAATCTCCGCTGGATGCTACCTTCCCAACCCCTCTGGGGAACCTCTGGACCTGGACATCCAGTGTAAAGGGGTTGGAAAGGCTGCCTCACTCTAGGTCTCTGCTTCCTGAGCCTCCCCAAAGCTGCGATGAAGTGGGGCAATGTCCAGGCAGCAGCTGCAGGAGGCCAAATGCTGCCCAGCATCTCAACTATAAGGCGCTTCAGCACTGGTGACTCAGGCGAGGAGATGACGACTCTGGGCAAGGGGAAATCTGGGAATGTGTATTTGGCAAGGCTCAAGGTGAACCATTTCATCATAGCCCTGAAAGTCTTCCTCAAATCCCTGATAGAGAAGAAAGAACTGGAGCCATCAGCTGTTCAGGGAGATTTAAATTCAGGCCCTACAAACACCCCAATATCCTAGCCATACAATTACTTCCATGAAGCACACCTGGAATATATTCCAAGGGGTGAGATTTACGAGGAGCCGCAGAACAGCAATGCTAGATGAACACAGAAAGTCACAACAATAGAGGAGTTAGCAGATGCTCTGATCTACTGCCATGAAAGGAAGGTGATTCATGAGGATATTAAGCCAGAGAAACTGCTGCTAGGGTCCAGGCAGTGAGATGAAGATCGAAGACTAGCTGGTCAGCACAGACCCCCTCTTTAAGGAAAAAGACCATGTATGGGTCTCTGGACTACTTGCCTCCAGAAATGATTGGAAGAAGAACATAAAATGGGAAGGTGGGTCAGTGGTGCATTGGATACTCTTGTTACTAATTGCTAGTGGGAAATTCCCCTTTGAGGTCCCCACCCACAATGAGACCCACAGACGAATTCTCAAGGTAGATGTAAAGTTTCCCCCCATCAATACGTTTGGGGGTCCAAGACTTGATCTCCAGCCTTCTGAGATATTAGCCCTCTGAGTGATTGCCCTTGGCTCAGATCCTTGAGCACCCCTGAATCCATGTCCACTCTCAGAGGGTGCTGCCTCCCTCTACTCGGATGACTTCCTGAGCCCTGTCCACTTCCGATACTTTGTACTTGTTCAGGGAATTCTCCTGGCCCTGCTTTCTCATCTCTTTGTTGTGTTTTCTACTTTAAGATTCAAGATGTTAATAAAAGTTGGTTCATTTGTAAAACAAACAAACAAAAAAACCCAATAGAATAAGCAAATGCTGTCAAGTGAAATCAATAGTACATTCATTCAGTCTCAATACAGTCTTCTCTGATCAGCAGGTTCAAAGCTGAGTTTCACTTTCCTCTTTTGTACATCTCCTTTTTCTGTTGTACAGTGTATGTTTGTTCCTTTTATAAAAAGAAAATATTTTTTAAAAATGAATTCCCACTACAATTGTCCTGTGAACATTAATCCTGCATAAAGGACAGATATTAATATGCCATTTTGTATTCCTTTTTGAGTCTCCAGTAGACAAAATTATTTTGTGTATGAATAAATCAATTAATATTTGTCAATATGTATTTCCTTTGTTGGAGTCCATAGTTAGATGTACCCAGTGACCTAGGGGTCACTTTTTGAAAATAAACACTTGTGAGAATTAACATAAACTATAGGAAATTAATCACTGGTAGGGAATCCAGTCTGTGTGATTAGAATGTCTAAGAAACTTAAAAAAATAAATATAGCAATCGTGGAAATGATAACACATCGGCTTTATTTATCTCCCTATTCTTTTTTAGTGTTTCTAGTCTTTCAAAAGTAAGATGATTAGTATTGTGTTAGTTATTTATTGCTTGCTGCATAATAATTTACCTTGATCTCACAACTTCTGAGGGTCAGGAATCCTGGGGCTGCTTGGCTGGGTGTCTCTGGTTCAAGGTCTCTCATAAAATTGCTGGGAGACTCTCCTTCCAGGCTCACTCATGTGGTCGTTGGTAGGATTCAGTTCCTTGTGAGGTGTTGCACTGAGGACCCAGTTCCTCACTGGCTGTTCACCAGAGAGCTCCCCACAGGCAGATCATGATGTAACAATTGTCTTCCTTCAGAGTGAGCAATGAAACAAGAGGGAGCATTTAAGATGAAACCACAACCTCACTGTGATCTAAACTCAGAAGTGACATCCTATCACTTCCGTAACTTTTCATGCCTTAGAAATGAATCCACCTACACCCAGAAAAGTAGGTCCACATATTTACCACTCTCTTGGATTTTACAGCACGTGACAGAGTCCAGAGCAGTGTCCCTCCCCAGTTATACCTCAGAATGGCTTTGTGTACACAGGCTTCCCAGAAACCATACCTAATTCTCTATCTCTCAAGTAGACACTCCCTGGGCTAGGTTGAAAGTGCTCAAAACTCTAATAGCATTCAAACAGTAACACAAAGTCCTGAGATCCCCTTACTGTCTATCTTTGAACAGTTCAAAGAGCTTCCACATTTTCTTTTTCTGGAGTTTTCCCTATCACACTATGACGTGAGAAGATCTAAGATTAGAGAACCTGAAGTGCAAATCGTTTTCTTCCAAAGCCATAGCAAAATTACATATCACGATCATACTCCTGTCTCCTGACTCCTCATAGATCATGTAGCTTCTCAAAGGGTTTGAGACCCTTTATGAAAAATTTCAAAACGTAGTTATGGGTATTGAATATCTTTTCCTAATCCTCTTAACATAAAATACTAGTTTGCAGGTTTTTAAATAAAATGGCTTTGTGAGGACAGTCTTCTAAATTGCCTCAATCTAAATGCACATTGAAAAAAAAATCAAAGGAATAAAAATAGAGGCAAAAACCTTCCATATGCTAGGAACTTTGAGGTATTTCTGCTAGTTACTATGTGGAAGTCATTTAGAAGGAAAGGCAAGTGCAAGGTCCTACTTCTATAAAATATTTTATCACCCATATAGAATTCCACAAGAATCCCCTTAATGAGGATTGAAGGCTAGGTAATGGCAGCAGAGAGGTCAGGGTATACACTCAGACCCATTTCAATTTCTAGTAGAATCCATTGCAATTCTTACTTAGATATTAACCAAAAGTATTAACTGGACAAACATAAACATCTCTATGTTAAGATGAGCAAAGGAAGAAAAACCACAAGGCTATGAAAGATACTGTGACTCAAAGGATGAGGGCCTCTTGGAAAATCAGAACAAAAGTGGGTAATATAGAGAACAAACTCAGGAGATTTAATCAACAAAAGTGTCAGCAGCTTTATTCCCTAGTAATATGTCCCCAATACCTAAAATACCGCCCAGCATAGAAAAGTTGCTCAATAAATACTTGTTAAATAAATTATTTAAATAGGTTAAGAATCTCAGAAGGGGGGCCTCCTTGGTGGCGCAGCGGGTTAAGCAACACACTATGAAGCAAACCGCAGCCACTACAGCACGAGTTCGATCCCTGCTGCTGGCCAGGGAGGAGACCCACATGGCACAGCAGACCTCTCCTGCCTCACCCGCTGCTCCCCTCAGCAATGTGTTTCAGTCCATCTGCCTGTTCTGCTCTCCGCTCTGTCTCTGGTGAATCTTCTCACCTCCTACGACTCTGGCCTGTACCCCAGCTCTTGTATGCATAAATAAATAAATCTTTAAAAAAAAAAAAAAAGAATCTCAGAAGGACAACAGCAGGATAGGAATAGAAGTAATTACATAATTTTCCAAACACTTAAGCCTACTGGCAAAATGAATGAAAAGAAGTCAATGTTTAGACAAGCCAGCTTATATTTTTTAATATTTTGAGGATAAAAAAAAAAACCAAAAACTCAAGAAACCAGATAGGAAAAAAAAAAACAGATTATATCCAAAGGAACTAAACTCAAACAGGCCTTAGAATTTCACTGTATGAAGCACAAATCAATAAAGCATATAGTACAAAATTCTGAGGGTAAATATTTATAATTTAAAATTTCTGCACCAGCCAAGTAGTCATGCAGTTGTGAAGCCCTCCATAATAAGTCTTTGAATATAAAGAACTGAATAAGAATACCAGCCAGGTTATTTGTTCTGAAAGAAAAAACTTCTCAAAGGCTGCTGAATGAGAACTCAAGAATAAAGAAGGAAGCCATGGCATAAAAACATTTTATTTAAACATCTAAAATAACTCTTATAAGAGAAAATATATGATGTAAAAAAAGAAATTTCTTTTTGCTTGACAAATCATCAAGGTCTAAAACTTCAGACTGTAATGAACAAAAACCAAGCTGGGAGTATTGGGGAGGGGAAATGAAAGTAGATACCTTATTTTCAATATCACAATGAAAACTTTCAATACCACAATACTCTTGATGTAGAGCTTTTATTTCATTGTGATGTTGAAAATAATGTATTTTTTTAAGATATATTTATTTATGCATACAAGCACTGGGGTACAGGCCAGAGGTGTGGGGGGGCGGGTGAGAGGATTCACCACACAGAGCAGGGAGCAGAACAGGCAGATCAAAGGAAGTACACTGCTGAGGGGAGCAGCGGGCACAGCAGGAGAGGTCTGCCAAGCCATGTGGGTCCTCTCCCTGGCCGGCAGCAGGGATCAAACTCGTGCTGCAGTGGCTGTGGTTTGCTTCATAGTGCACCGCTTAACCCACTGCGCCACCAGGGAGGCCCGAAAATAATGTATTTTTAAAAATTTAATGGTAAACAGAGGATTTATAACTTTTAAAGTTTGAAATAGGACTTTAAAAACAAAGAATACATACATCATATAATAAGAGACAGGAGACAGAAATCCGTTCTTCCTGGTGGCCAAAGGGTTAAGTTTTAGCACTATGACTACTAAGGCCTGAGTTCATCTCTAGCCAGGGAGCTGACCTACCTGACCTCTTTTGTTGCTCCTGCTGCTCCCCTCAGCAGTATATTTCAGTAGCTCTGCCTGTTCTGCTCCCCACTCTTTCTGGTGAATCATCTAACTCCCACCCCCTGCTCCTCTCCTCTAGCCTACACTCCAGTTCTTTCACACAAAAATAAATATTTTTTTTTAAAAAAAGAGAAAGAAAATCATGCAGAATCTGAAAAAAACTTAAGAAGCTCAAATGACAGAAAGAATTGGGAACATCAGAACACTTATCCAATCCTTTGCCAGAGTAGTATGTGATAAATAATAAATACTTCATTCATTTATGTTCAATAATTTTATGGTATATCACAAAGCCATTAAATTAGGTTAGTAAAAGACATAAAATGTTACAGAAATATTTCAAAAATCAGGATCAAAATTATTTCTATAACAATTCCAATTTGATTAAAGATGTAGAAATAGGGCCTTCCTGCTATTGCCAGCCACTGCAGCATTAAGTTCAAGCCCCGGCCAGGGAACTGACCAATATGACGCAGCAGACCTCTCCTGCCTGGCCCACTGCTCCCCTCAGCAGTGTGTTTCAGTAGATCTGCCTGTTCTGCTCCCCCTTGTGGCTCTGGTGAATCCTCTTACACATAGCCCCAGCACCACCTTGGCACTTCTGGCCTACACCCCACTTCTTGTATGCATAAGTAAATTAAAATAAATATTTTAAAAATTATAATTTAAAGATGTAGAAATACACAATCATAAAAAAGAAATAGACAATAATTAAACATAATGGTTAAGATTAGATCAGTGATTTAGACTTGGATCTAGATTTTTATCTCACATCTACCACTTAACAACTAATGACATTAGGCAAACTAATAATCCTAGCCCCATTTCATCTATAATGAGAATACTATCTTCTTATAGAACTATTGAAAGGATTACCAGGATCAATATGTATAAAAAGGAAATCAGTGTCTGGTGTACCCAGTTAGTGGTAACATATGTGTGTGTGATTATATGTGTATATGTATTTACATTTGCATATATATACAATATATGGACATTACATATGTCTATATGTTACATTATATTTATTTTTTTAAAGACTTATTTATACATATAAGAACTCGGGTACAGGCCAGATGTGTGGGGGGTGAGAGGATTCACCAGAGACAGAGTGGAGAGCAGAACAGGCAGATCTGTTGAAACACACTACTGAGGGGAGCAGTGGGCAAGGCAGGAGAGGTCTGCTGTGCCATGTGGGTCACCTCCCCAGCGGGTGGCAGGGATTTGAACTTCTTTTGCAGTGGCGGCGGCTGCTTCATAGTATGTTACTTAACCCATTGCACCACCAAGATTCTGGCCCTGATACAGTATACTTAATATAATATGCCTACATATATACATATAGAAATAGGCCTGAGAGAAACTATACCAGTGTTAACAATAGCTATCTCTAGTTAGTAAAATTTTGAGTGATCCTTTTTGTTTCTTTAATCTTTAATCTATTTTTCCTCTTTCATGCTGCTCTGCATTTTCTTTTTTTTTTAAGATTTATTTATTTATGCATACAATAACTAGGGTACAGGCCTGAGGTGTGGGGGGTGAGAGAAGCCACCAGAGACAGAGTAGGAAGCAGAACAGGCAGATGGACTGAAACACACTGCTGAGGGCCAGGCAGGAGAGGTCTGCTGTGCCATGTGGGGCACCTCTCTGGCCAGCAGCAGGGATTGAACTCATGCTGCAGTGGCTCCGGTTTGCCTCAGTGCATTGCTTCACCCACTGTGCTACCAGGGAGGGCCCTGCTCTGCATTTTCTATAATTTCTACCAAAAATATCTGCTTTTGCAGTTAGAAAAGTTATTAGTCAAAATATATGGTAAAATCTTTACAGATTCTCAATACAAACAGAAACAGAATACTATAACTACCCAAAAGCAATATGCACTCTAAGATACCTAAAATTCACAAACTTATTTCTAAATATAACAGTGTTTTTATGTATAGCTTGAATTCAGTTTTAGCAAAACAAAACAAACGTCTTTTCTTCTGAATGGTGAATGCCTTGGAGTTACCCCAAAATAATATTGAATTATTCACTTTGAATAGTGAATGTCTGGAATTACTCCAAAATAATATGAAATCAAAATTTATTTCAGTAAGAACTTTTAAGCCTCAAATCCTACAAATTAAATCAGTCCTAGTTCATGTATCTGTGCAAAAATCAGTCTCCAAATTTAAAGACTAGATCTGGCACAAGGAGATTAGATGTGCTAGTGGGCAGACTGAGGGGTACCCCGGACCCCTAAACTTATGTGTTCTAAGTGGTTTCTGCTAACCACTGCATAAAGACAAAATGTGCTCTTAGTGTGAAAGAACTTTAATAAAATAGTATGCATAGTGAGAAAAGAAAGGATATAGTTTCCCAATGAAACAAAATTACCCATCCCCTCATGGGTAAATGCCCAATCAGATTTGAGCCAAAGCAAGGATACTGAGGCCTGAAAACCTGCCACAAATCTAAGGCACATTCTGGCAGGGAACCATAGGAAAGGAGCAGACGGGGCCAGAGGAGTCTGGAAGGAAAAGAGCAAAATTGAAGTACAAATCAAGTTAAATGCTGCCATATCAGCGTCTCCATGCGTCTCTCACCTATGTCTCTTCCAAGTGCCAAGTGTCATACATGACTGTCCTCCATTTATCTCTTCATGTCCCCCAAGTCCCTGGTGCAAGCCCAAAGCTGAGAAGCAAATGTAACTTGTTCACCTATCTCTGTTCCACATGCCCCCTCCAAGTCCCTTCTCTTGTTCCCCCACCTCCCCCAATCCACCCATGCAGATACCTGGAACTTCCCCTTTCAATGGAGATTACACAGGTATATTAGACAAACGCTGACTTTATGGTGAGGGTGGCAGTTGGGATGTTGAGAGTGATGAAACCAAACACCAATCATTAAAATATTGTTAGTAACATCTATTTCTACTCTCTGTGATCTTTATCACAATTATATGTATAAACAGTTCATTTATTGACTTATTTTTTTAATGAATGTTTTAAGAGCCTATATACATGCAGTATTGTGC
Source organism: Galemys pyrenaicus (assembly GCA_019455555.1). Taxonomy (NCBI): domain Eukaryota; kingdom Metazoa; phylum Chordata; class Mammalia; order Eulipotyphla; family Talpidae; genus Galemys; species Galemys pyrenaicus. The sequence continues at coordinate 2,188,881 of JAGFMF010011578.1, read as the reverse complement.
TGCTAAGCACTGAATTTACAGTGGAGGAAAAAACAGAGTACCTGCTTCCATAGGACTAAGAGCCTAGTGGAGAAAATAAAATGCATACACAAATGGGCATATAACTGTAACTTATGATGAGTACTATGGAGAAAAATACAGAGGTCATGAAAGAGATCTGAAGGAGGGAGGTTTTAGGGTAGAAGGGTGTGATCAAGACCTAACCCCTCTGGGCCTCCCTGGTGGCACAGTGGGTTAAGCAACACACTATGAAGCAAACTACAACCTCTACAGCACAAGTTCTATCCCTGCCTCCAGGCAGGGAGGGGATCCACATGGTGTAGCAGACCTCTCCTGCCTGGCCCGCTGCTCCCCTCAGCAGTGTGTTTCAGTCAGTCTGCCTGTTCTGCTCCCTGCTCTGTCTCTGGTGAATCTTACCCCCATCTCTGGTCTGTACCCCCGTTCTTTTTTTTTAAAGATTTATTTATTTATGCATACAAGCACTGGGGTACAGGCCAGAGGTGTGGGGGGTGAGAGGATTCACCACAGAGAGCGGAGAGAAGTACACTGCAGAGGGGAGCAGCGGGCACAGCAGGAGAGGTCTGCTGTGCCATGTGGGTCCCCTCCCTGGCTGGCAGCAGGGATCGAACTCGTGCTGCAGTGGCCGCGGTTTGCTTCATAGTGCGTTGCTTAACCCACTGCGCCACCAGGGAGGCCCTGTACCCCCGTTCTTGTATGCATAAATAAAATAAATATTTTAAAAATATTTCATCTATAAAATACTTGCCCTTTTTATCATGTGACATAAGCAAATGTATAATGTAATGATCGTCAGAAAGTAACATTTTTATCATCAAATTGCACATTCTGAAGAAAAGGATAAAGAGCTCCCCACCAGTTTAGGAAAGTGAGAAGAAAGAACTATATTCATTCATTTACAATTGCCATTCAACTCCAGAAGGCTAATTATGGTCATGAGCTATGTCATCTTTCTTTTTTTTTTTTCCTTGGTGAAAGTACAATATTTGTGAGCTTTCACAAGAGGGATCAAGCTGAGCCTGAGAGTTTCATTGTGAAATTTCTAGATCTTCATATCTTTCATTCAAATATACCTCTGCTTTGAATTATGTGAAATTTATAGAAGTGTCAGAATCAAACTAACAAGAATATATCCAGATTCTTACCCCACCTGTATTCTAGCCCCCTCTGCCAAGCACAAAGCCCTCCTGTAACAACCCTGTGAGATAGCTGATTTTCATTATTTATGAGTTTTCTTCTATAATGTGGCCAAGAACACTGAATGAGTAAATGTTAAATCATTGCTCCTAAGGGAAATACAGGGTTAAGTTTCTGTGAGCCTCTGGTCATAATATCTTTATCACAGTTGATAAGCTTTTTTTTTAATGTGTTTCCATTTAAAAACACCATATTTAATATATTTTGTTAATTCTTTAACACCGAACATTTAGCCAACAGCACTTAACTCATGCTTGAAGGAAGTTTATCTGACATATATTTTCTCCATGACAACCTTCTTACACTTAAGAATAGTTGACAGTTGGGGCCTCCCCGGTGGCTGGCACAGGGGGTTAAGAATGCACTACAAAGGAAACCACAGCCACTGCAGCACGAGTTTGATCCCTGCCCCCTGTTAGGGGCGTGACCCATATGGCACGGGAGACCTCTCCTGCTGAGCCTGCTGCTCCCCTCCTCAGCAGTGTGTTTCAGTTGATCTGCCACTTCTGCTCCCCACTCTGTCTCTGGTGAATCCTCTCAACCCTTACACCTCTGGCCTGTACCACAGTTCTTGTATGCATAAATAAAATAAATCTTTAAAAAAAAAAGAATAGTTGACAGTTGGTGCAGCACTATGAAGCTATCATATGCCACTGCAGCAAAAGTTCGATTCCCAGCCTGGGAGGTGACCCACATGGCACAGCAGACGTTTCCTGTCTCACCCGCTGCTCCCTTCAGCAGTGTGTTTCAGTAGATCTGTCTGTTCTGCTCCCCACTCTGTCTCTGGTGAATTTTCTCAACCCTGCACCTCTGGCTTACACCCCAGCTCTTTTATGCACACATAAATAAAATCTTTTTTAAAAAAGAATAGATGACAGCACTTCAGTAATATTCTTGAAGACCATGTTAAAAAGTGAAATCAACAATAGAAGACACAGAAATCCAAGCTACAACAAAGAAGTGGCGCTACATAGAACCAAAAAGGACATTTGTTTGCAGTCTGAAAGCTGAAACAAGAGGGCGAAGTGTGACTTTATCCAACATCAGCTAGGAACATGCAAGCCGGGTGGTCACATATTTTGCTGCTCTGCACATGTCCATAAACGACCACAAAAGTTGTACGAGTATTGACTTAGGGTTAAAAAAAAGAACAGCAAGTAGGTGAATTTACAAATACAATAATGAGGAATGAAATGGAGTTTTAGGTTTTTCATTATTCAGATGAAGAAACTAGAGATCAGAGAGGTTAAGTGACTTCCCTAAAGTCATGCTGGTTAAGAAATGGTAGAGATGAGATTGTATTCACTCCAAAGCCAAATACATTTAATCACTAGTATCACCTGAGGTCCATTAATAGGGAACTGCTTAACCAAATAATAACAGTAAAATTCTACCGAAAATTATATAAGGTGATATACAGGTGACACTTTAGTATTACATCCCTTTTACTTATGAGAGCTTCCATTTGAGGTCAGAAGTACTATACAAGGATCTTTCTATTAATTTTCTCACTTGATTCTCACAATTACCCTATGAAGTAGGTACCGTTTCAGTCCCCATTGGATGGATTTGAAAATTGAGATCCAGAGAGTTTATGTAACTGGGTCACACAGCAAATAAGAAAAGACCAGCCTGAAGGCTTTTAAATGGCTTTAAATATTAAATATTGTTTTAAATCCGCTGAACAGCAACAAAAAGACAGAAATTGAACTTTGGGAAAAATATGATTAAACAATAAAGATTGTTAAAAATAAAGCAAACATACTAAGTCTTCAAGTACTTATATACTAGTATATGAGTGTAGGGTAAAGGTTGATCAGGTATTTCCACCCTCCCATCACTGTGATGATGGACACCTGAGGTGCTGTGAGCATTCCAGGGTGGGCATGCGCAAGTGGGCGCACCTGTGTTGGATACGGGCATAAATGGGCGGCATCATGAGGATGCCAGGACTGTGAGGCTCGATCGACAGAACTGTGAGGATCAACAGACAGAAAGGTGAGGACCGACCGAGAGAACCGACAGCAGCAGCAGCAGAGAGAAGAAGCAGCCAAGAGGGTGAGATGCGCCGGGGGCTGGGAGGGCTGCCAGCCTCCCGGCCTCCTGGCACCCCTGCCTACCATATACCTGGCCACTTTTACTAAATAAAGTATGAAAAACCACCGAGGGCTCCAAGACTCTCCTTCCTTGACCCGTCTGCCCAGAACCATCCCGAACCTTGCTCCAGTGCCACCACCTTCCTGCCGCTACAATGAGTATGAAGGGCAGGGAAGGAAGGAATCTTTCCTGAATTCAATGAGACTATTTAGAATGCAGTTAACTAAGATTTTCACAAAATCTTTATTTCTGACCTTCATATTAATTTTGCTTCTCAATAAAAGGATAAGAAATAATAAGCAGTAGCACATATCATTGGTATTATGCCAAAGGGTAGAATGTGCCATATAAATCTTTGAGGAAAATTCCATAATCTAGCAATCACAACAGTCCAGACAGTACAAAGGGTCAAATCAAAGTCTTATACTCCAGCCAATAGAATACCATTAAGTTTCCAAGAACATCATATCAAAACTTCATATGTGAACTAAACAAGTGTTCAGTTCATTGTCTTCTTGCATGAGTATAAATTCCATCCAAATTCGTAGAAATAGGGCACCTGTTCACTTATCTCAGAATACCACTATTTTCTTTTTCTTTTTTTAAAGATCTATTTATACATATAAGAACTGGAGTACAGGTCAGAGGTGTGGGGGTTGAGAGGATTCACCAGAGATAGAGTGGGGAAGAGAACAGGCCGACTGACAAACACACTGTTGAGGGGAGCAGCAGGTGAGGCAGGGGAGATCTGCTGTGCATGGGGGTCACCTCCCTGGCTGGGGATCAAAATTGTGCTGCAGTGACTATGGATGCTTCCTATTGTGGTGCTGTAGGGTAAAGGTTGATCAGGTTTTTCCAGCCTTGGTGTTATGATGGAAACCTGTGCACGTGCCTGGGTGGGCATGCGCAAGTAGATGCACCTGGGCTGATGCACCAGGTGTATAAAGTTAGTGTCTCGGGGATGCCTTCGTGGTGGTGTGGTGCGGTGGAGTGTGAGGGATAGCATGATGGCGGTGGTGAAGACAAAGAAACTGCTTGAACCGGTAATGAAACTCCTACCTGGTCTGGGATGATTGCAAGACAGGTACTGTAGGGTAAAGGTTGATAAGGTATTTCCACCCCCCCCACCACTGATGATGGACACCTGCGGTGCTGCGCGCATTCCAGGGTGGGCATGCGCAAGTGGGCGCACCTGTGTTGGACACGGGCATAAATGGGCGGCATCATGAGAACTGTGAGGATCGACAGAGAACTGCAAGGACCAACAGACAGAACTGCAAGGACCAACAGGCCCGACAGCAGCAGCAGGAGAGAGAGAAGAAAGCAGCTGAGAGGGTGAGAGGCACTGGGGGCTGGGAGGCCTGCCAGCCTCCCGAACCCCCAGCACCCATGCCTGCTGTGTACCTGGCCACCTCTACTAAATAAAGCATGAAAAGCCACCGAGGGCTCCAAGAGACTCTCCTTCCCTGACCCGTCTGCCCAGAACCATCCCGAACCTTGCTCCTGGCCCCCATCCTGCCACTACAGGTGCTTAATCCCTTGTGCCAAAAGGGAGGCCCCATCCTTGATATCTTTTAATAAACAGAAAGTACTATTTAGAAATTAAGATACGGGCACTTGGTTTCTCATTACTATTGAGCTGTTGCCACTCCAAGGTCCTCTATGAGTTGAAGGATACATGCGCACACACATGCACATACACACACACAAGTGTGTGTACATGTACATGCATATATACATTCACTGCATATCTGTTCTGAATAATACATATTGAGTACATATATGTATTGTGTTATTCGTATGTGTACACATACATACATTTACATCTGTATTTGTTTTTATGTCTCAATGTATTTTAAACCATAAGTTTACACAGATAGGCCCAATATCAATAAACATTAGATGGACATTCTTATTTTCTCCCTTTCCATATTTGGAACTCCCACAGTGAAATATTCTCAATATTTATGTTTTGAATCAACCACCCCCTATCTCCAAAGTGACTAATCACCCACATCCATGATGTCCCCTCCTTTACCACTCTCCTCACCGCACTCTCTCTGCAACAATTTGTATCCTGTTGACACTTCTTTATCCCTCCTCCTCTGTGGGCACTTACCTTGCTTGGCCCCACCTGTTGACTTTTGGACTGAATTATTCAGGAAAAGAGGGGGGTTGGTAAGGCAGTTAGGCAAGCAAAAGTCATTCTGGTGGGCAGGCAGGTCCTTATGTTTACCTTGGAATAAAACTTTTAGGAGAGGGCCTCCCTGGAGGCACAGGGGGTTGAGTGCCGCACTGTGAAGCATCTGCTGCACAGCAGCTCATGAGTTCGCTCCCCAGCCAGGGAGGGACCTCTCCTGCCTCACCCACTGCTCCCCTCAGCAGTGTATTTTGGTCCATCTGTTCTGCTCCCGGCTCTGTCTCTGGTGAATCCTCTCACCTTCCACCACTCAGGCCTGTACCCCAGCTCTTGTATGCATAAATAAATAAATTTTAAAAAAACAAAAACTTTCAGGAGAGGCTATTTGAGCACATAGGAAAACTGTAAGAGAGGGAAAAATGTCAGTGGCTGTTTGTTATACTTGGGAGGAAGCAGATCCATACGATAATATTTAAATAACAAAGTAAATATAAATAGTTTGATGTGAATTAAATTTTTTCTTCTAAACATTTATGTTCATAATTTTAAGATTAAAATAATCACTCAACTTAAACTAGTAGCTACTACTCAAATTAGTGAGACTCATAACCATATCAGAAATAGACTCAGACTCTGCATTTAACAGGATCACGGGAGTGATTCATTTGCACATTACATTTTAAAAAACACTGAGTTTGTGAAATAAGTCAGAAGGAAAAAGAAAAATATAAGATGGTTTCACTTACAGGAGAAATATAGGGAAAACTGAACAAAAGGTCAAAAAAAGGGAGAGAAACAAAACTTACAGGCAAATTATAGATCTGAGGCATAGAGGGGGTGGGCTGAGGGAGATGGGTCAAAATAGGGGAGGAACATGCCCAAGGGACTGTGCTGTGCTGTGTGATATGGTGGTGGGAGATTTATGGGGACTACACATTAGCAGAGAAATCAAATATTGCACGAAATGAAACACCAATATAAGAAAATAACAAAAATAAAAGAAAATAAAGTAAAAGAATCAAAAACACTGCATTTGAACATTCACCAGTTAGTAACAAAATCCATCCTGGTCTCATCTTTTATTACAAATGTAGATAGTAAAAGTTGATTTCTTCTAACCCCAGAAGTTGAAGATAAAATATTCCATCTTTTTCACCTTGTATACTGTTGTTTTTATTCCCTTACTTACTTCCTCCCTTCTTATCTGCCTGCCTTCTTCCCCTCCTGCCTCCCTTCTCTCCTTTTTATTTTTTATTTTATTTATTTCTCTTTGAGATTCATTTATTTATACATACAACAACTGGGATACAGGCCAAAGGTACAAGGGGTGAGAGGATTCACCAGAGACAGTGGGGAGCAGAACAGGCAGACTGACTGAAACACACTGCTGAGGGGAGCAGCAGGTGAAGCAGGAGAGGCCTGCTGTGCCAAGCACATCAACTCCCTGGCCAGGGATCTGACTCCTGCTGCAGTGGTTGTGGATGTTTCATAGTGCTGTGGCTTAACCCCTTGCACCCCTTGTGACTTAACGCCCCTTCTCTCCTTTTTAAATGACTAGTTCCTGTAAATAGGTGGTAAACATCTTTAGAATAGGAGCAATTTGCATCATAACTTTACAGTTTAGTAGTCAGATACCAAAAAATCTGGCTAGTGATTTACTAACTCAAAGATTACAAGGAAAGAAAACACCCTTAGATTGCCCTGCTTTCAGAATTAGTTTGAAATGAAAGAACAATTTTTTTTTTCTTCTGCAAAATGTCAGCACTTCAGTTGAGGAGCAAACCTGGATCCAGATATCAGTCTATAACTCGTTGACTATATAAACCTGGGCAAGTCTCATTTTTAGTTTTCTGAACTTCCATTTCTATTTTTGGAGTGCTTAACCTCCTGTGTTTTGGAATCAGAAAGTCTGGCTTTGAGGACCTCCCTGGTGGCTCAGTGGTTTAAGTCGCAGCACTATGAAGCTATCCGCAGCCACTGTAGCACAGAGTTCGAGTCCCAGCCAGGGAGGTGACCCACATGGCACATCATACCTCTCCTGTCTCACCCACTGCTCCCCTCAAGAGTGTAATTTCAGTAGATCTGCCTGTTCTGTTCCCCACTCTGTCTCTGGTGAATCCTCTCAACCCCTGCACCTCTGACCTGCACCCCAGCTCTTGTATACATAAATAAATAAATCTTAAGAAAAAAAAGTCTGGCTTTGAAACTTGCTTCTCCCTCTTAGCTATGGAGACTTGGGCAGCAAAGGTTGTTGCGAGAGCTTAGATTTGTGTCTAGCACAAAATAAGTGCTCAGTAAATATTAGCTATGACTGTTCATAGGGTTGTTAGGAGAACCTAGTGGGATAAATAGTGTGATGCTCATAATCATTGTTCTTTCCTCCCCAGAGCAGGTGATTCTCACCATAGATTACAAGAATTCTGACTCTACTGTCTGTAACCTGAAAGTTCTCTTTTTAAGTCATTCTGCATCTTATTACTCCCTATACTTATGATATATGTATATGCTTGTTTGCCACAGAAGAAAGCAGCTGGACATTTCCATTTGAGTATGACTGGGTAGTATTCCTCTGGTTTTAAGATCCCATTCCTGAAATGAGCCAGGGTCAGCCAGTTCTTCACAGATGAATGGTTGGATTTGGATTACAAAAAAGTTCTAGAAAAGGAAAAGCAGATAGAAAGAAATGCTGTGAAATCTTCTTTAAGATAGATGATAAGAGCAACATCTGCCTTGGAAATGACTTCTTTAAAGGCCATAAAAAGGATGAAAAGAGCAACAGTGGAAAGAGCAGCATCCAACTGCCATAGCAACTGGAATTTTGCAAATAAATACTTCAGCATAGCTTGTTTCTCAAACAAACTGACCTATTCTTTCCATTATTTGGTGCCCCTCCTCTTTTCTCATCATCTCTTCACTAGAGGATACTCATTCCTATCATACCTTGGAATGAAAGAAATAACTTTTTGAACCTTTTTTATTCACCTCTAAAATAAAATCTGACAATGCATTATTTGCTCACACACTGAGACGGAGATATCCCTATTGCCAGGAACTCTGTCCCTGCATAAGTGTCATCATACTGAGGTCCTGGAAATATGGTAAGCCAGGAACCTCTCCAAAATCCTGATAGTCAAAACAAAAAAAGGTTTATTAATGACTTGTGAGTCACCAGATTTCTCTAAGCTTTCCTTGCCTAGTGTGCATGAGGTAAATGCTGCTCCAAATTATAGGAAATGTGGACAAGATTTGGGTCATTTGTATTCATAGTCAACTGACCCAGTTTGGACCCATTCGCCTTTCCAACCTAAGCTCTCACTGGTCTCCTGTGCTTTAGCCAAACACGTCTATTTGTTCCTGGCACACACACTTCTGTGCCTTGGCTCCTGCCATTCTCTCCGCCTGGAATGCCCTCTCCCCTTCTCACCATTTCCTCCCATTTTATCAAACTCATCTGCCTTCTTACATGTCTCAAATAAAAAAAGAAAAACACCTCTTCCACAAAGCCTTTTCTAATTTCCATAAATAGCACAGATCTGGCTTCTCTTACTTGTGTTCTTTTCTGGCATTTGTAGTTGTTTGTGTGCATCTTTCATTCACCTTCCCTCCCAAGAAGAGATTAAGCTCCTTGAGAGGAGAGAGATCATGTCTTCACTTTAATTTCCCATATCATCTCAAACTATAAATGGCCATTTTACGTATATGTACACCTCCTCAACCAACCCTTGCCTTATGGGCTCTTTAAGACCTAGGTACACGTCTTATTACTTACTAAATACCAATACCTAGCTCATTTCTTGGCAGTTGGTGCTCCAAAATATAATGGTTGACGTAATGAATGAAAGTAGATGCTTTGTTGAAATGAGTTTGATTAAGGGGTCTGCCTGGTGTCGCAGTGGGTTAAGCAACGCACTATGAAGCAGACCACAGCCACTGCAGCACCAAGTGGAACCCTGCTGCTAGCCAGGGAGCGGACCCACATGGCACAGCGGACCTCTCCTGCCTCACCCGATGCTCCCCTCAGCAGTGTATTTCAGTCGATCTGCCTGTTCTGTTCCCCACTCTGTCTCTGGTGAATCCTCTCACCCCATCACCTCTGGTGTGTACCCCAGTTCTTGTATGCATAAATAAATAAATCTTAAAAAAAAGAAATGAGTTTGATTAATCTGTAAAATAAACCCTGAAATTACTGGGGAAAATATGTGGAGTGGTTACATGTGCATAGACTCCATTCATTCATTCTATCAGTAGTGAACAAAGCAAATGACAATCTTCATTAGTGGAATCTGTGTTTTAATGGGGCTTGCAGTGAATAAACAAACAAGTTCAGATTGTGATAAGTGCAGTGAAGGAAACAAACAGGGCAATGACATAGAACCACATTTATAAGAATGCTGTTTAAATAGTTTTTTTGGTAGGGCTTCTCAATCTCTGCACTATTGTCATTCTGTTTTGTTTTGTTTAAATATTTATTTATGCATACAAGCACTGGGGTACAGGCGAGAGGTGTGGGGGTGGTGAGAGAATCCACCAGACAGAGCAGGACTCAGAACAGGCAGATTGACAGAAACACACTGCTGAGAGGAGCAGCGGGCGAGGCAGGAGAGGTCTGCTACGCCATGTGGGTCACCTCCCTGGCCGGCGGCAGGGATCGAACTCGTGCTGCAGTGGCTGTGGTTTGCTTCATAGTGCCTTGCTTAACCCACTGCGCCACCAGGGCGGGTACCATGGCCTAACTTCTACAGTATCTTTTTGTTCAAGCACCCACCATCTACCATGTACTACTACCTTTGTCTCTCATCTCAATTCCAAATTCCTGGAGGAGGAATTTGATTGGTCTAGCTTGCTTCAGGTTGCTTTCTTCTAGGCACAGGCGGACAAGCTCACTGAAAATAGGATAAGACTGAGGAGAAAATATTTGACACAACTATTGAAGATGCAAGTTTTCTTTTTAACGTGCTAGTTTTTAAAAAATATTGTGTATGTATTATGTCTAATTTTTAAAGACTTTATTTATTTGTGCATATAAGAACTGGGGTGCAGGCCAGAGGTGCAGGGGGTTTGGGGGGGGGGGCTGGGGGTGAGAGGATTCACCAGAGACAGAGTGGGAAACAGAACAGGCAGATTAACTGAAACACACTGCTGAGGGGAGCAGTGGGTNGGGGGGTGAGAGGATTCACCAGAGACAGAGTGGGAAACAGAACAGGCAGATTAACTGAAACACACTGCTGAGGGGAGCAGTGGGTGAGGCAGGAGGGGTCTGCTGCGCCATGTGGGTCATCTCCCTGGCTGGTGGCAGGGATCAAACTCATGCTGCAGTGGCTGTGGTTTGCTTCATAGTGAATATGACTGCTTAAACCACTGTGTCACCAGGGAGGCCCCTATTATGTATAATTTTTAAATTTTCTATGTTAGCCATTTCACGTGTGAAATTCAGTGACGTTAGGCATAGCTACAGTGTATCCAACCATCACCAATATTCATTTCCAGAACTTTTTTATCATCCAAACTGAAACTGTATAACCATTAAACAATAACTCCTCCTTCTCTTCTCTGTCCACCCCTAATAACCTCTATTATACTTTCTTTCTCTGTGAATTTATCTATCCTAGGTACCCCAAATAAATAGAATCATATTGTTTTTATGCTATTGTGACTGGATTATTTTATTTAACCATAATGTCTTCAAGTTCATCTATGTTGTAGCATGCATCAGAATTTCATTCTTTTTAAAGGCTGAATAATATTCCATTATACATAGACTATGCCACATTTTCTATTAATGGAAATTTGGGTTGTTTTCTTTTTTTTGACTTGTGAAAAATGATGCTATGAACATAAGTGTACAAATATCTTTTGGTTCCTTGCTTTCAGTTATTTTGGCTATATACCTAAAAGAGGAATTGTTGGGTCACTTAATTCTAAGTTTAACTTTTGAGCAACTGACAAACTGTCTTCCACAGTCTATAAAAATATACGATTTTTCTCCTCATCAGTAATACACTGACACTTGTTATTTTCTGGTTTTGTTTTGTTTTTGATAATGGCCTTCTGAGTAAGAAGTGGTTGTCTTGTGGTTTTGATATGCATTCTCCAGATGGTTAATTATGTGAACCTCTTTTCATATACTTCTTGGCCATTTGTTATTCTGGCAAAACATCCTTTCAAGTCCTTTCTCCAGTCTTAAATTGGATAGTTTATTTTGTTGTTGTTATGAATTTTAGGAGTTCTGTGACTATTTAGGACATTAATCTCTTAACAGCTATATGATTTGTAAATAGCCCATCCTATGATTAAGATGGTGGTTTTTAGATTTAGTGTCTGTTTAGACAAATGCTGTGAAATAAATTCCTCCAAGTTAACTGTAGTCTGACTACAGCTTGCTCTAAAAGTTTGGGTCAAAGTGAGACAGATAATGACTTAAAACAAGATCATATCTAGTCCTGAGGGCTCCCAAAGAAACTTCATATTTATCCTAGATACTTTCTTTTCCTCCCTTGAGTATCAGAGAATCAAAACATGAATCAAAGCTTGAAAAAAGAGAGTTAGGTTAAGGGGCCTCTCTGGTGGCACAAGGGGTTAAGTCTTAGCACTGTGAAGCTCTCCACAGTCACTACAACACAAGTTCCATCCCCGGTCAGGAAGCTAACCCACAAGGCACAGCAGAACTCTCCCCTGCCACCCAATCTTCCCTTTCTGCTACTCACTCTGTCTCTGGTGAATCCTCTCACCATCCCCGCACCTCTGGTTTACACCCCAGCTCTTGTATGCATAAATAAATACAAGTCCCCCAAACTCCTTGCTTCTGGCATATTTGCTTTTAGGTAATAGGGTAAAACACCAAACTGTCAATGGTTTCTCATTAGTAAAGCAGTTTCAAGCCCCTGAAAATATCAAAGAAAGAGAAATGAAAGTTCCAAATAAGAAACACAGGCAATCAAGAAAATACTGAGAATAAAAGTGTTTAACAATACTTTATTATCCATTATCAAGATAATTATTGTCTTTTTTCTTTTTAGGATTTTATTAGTGCATATAAGAACTGGCGTATAGGCCAGAAATGTGGGGGAGGGGTGAGAGGATTCACCAAGAGAGAGTGGGGAGCAGAACAGGCAGATCTACTGAAATACACTGCTGAGAGGAGCAGCAGGTGAGACAGTCTGCTGCACCATTTGGGTCAGCTTCCTGCCCAGAGATCAAACCCAGGCCTCAGTGGCTGGTGATAGCACTGAGACTTAACCCCTATGCCACCAGAGAGGCCCATGTCTTTTTTTTCCTTTTAACAAATTTCCTGTAATGAGCAGAGAAAGTGAAAATCAGACTAATGACCTTCAAGTTGTTTCTAAAATTAGGAGTTCTATAAATATTGTTGTTGATGATTATGGCATTTCTCCTATGGAAAGGATATTTAAAAATAATGACTGATCCAATATTTCACATTTTCACTTTCACTTTCATTCTTCTCTGCATATACAACTACTGGATAACAACTTACACACCGATTACTTTATTTCATATTCCTTTAATTCCTCCTACCCCTGAATTGGTTCAGGAACAGATACATGATCCAAGACAGGATATGCAAGACCAATAAAGATAAATCTTTTGGACCTTTGATCCAAGAATATCAGAAAACAAGATGGAAGTGTATAACTCTAGGTTTAGCCAGATTGTCACCAAAGAGGAATGGAGTCATCACCAATGAAGTGGATATCATTTGAGTTTTGGATCAAGGTTCATTAGAAGTAATAAACTGAGTATATGTGATCCAATAAACTTCTTTTAATAGTTTTATGTTTTTATTTTTGATTAGCCAGTTCTGGTTGGATTTTCTACCATTTGCAACATAGAGTCCTAACAAATCCAGGTGAATACTGGTATACAAAATTACAGTAACTAAGTTTTTAATACAAAAGCCTATATTAAAACGAGGTATAGAAAGACACAATTTTAAACTGTAACTAAGAATGTTTGACACAGTTTAGCAAGTCATTATTCTATACTTTATTGGGAAACCATAAAAAATATATCCATGTCATAAAAACAAATTTTGAAAACATTCAAAAATATATATTTTTAAAGATTTATTCATTTATGCATACAAGAACTGGGGTACAGGCCAGAGGTGTGGGGGGATGAGAGGATCCACCAGAGACAAAGTGGAGAACAGAAAAGGCAGATAGACTGAAACACACTGCTGAGGGGAGCAGTGGGCGAGGCAGGAGAGGTCTGCTGTGCCATGTGGGTCACTTCCCTGGCTGGGGATTAAACTTGTGCTGCAGTGGATGCTGCAGATGCTTCACAGTGCGGTACTTAACCCACTGTGCCACCAGGGAGGCAAAATATTTTTGTCTTAATAAACTAAATAACTATATCCCAAAGTTAACTAAATGCAGAAGATGAGGGATTTCTTCATTTTCTGTACTTTGCTTTCATCCATATTAAGTCATGCTTAGATATTTTAAGTGGTACATTAAAATATTTACCTGAAAATTGGTTTTTAAAAAGATTTATTTATTTATGTATTTAAGAACTGGGGTGCAGGTCAGAGGTGTGGGAGTGGGGGAGGGGTGAGAGAATACTCAAGAGATAGAGTGGTGGCAGAACAAGCAGATCTACTGAAAGACACTGCTGAGCAGAGCAGCAGGGGAGGTAGCAGAGGTCTGCTGCACCATGTGGGTCAGCTCCCTGGCTGGAGAGCAGACTTGTGCTGCAGTGGCTGCAGATAATTTATAGTGCTGAGACTAAACCCCTTGCACCACCAGGGACGCCCCTTACCTGATAATTTTACAACTTCTATAAAGTAGAGTTTTGACTTCCCATATAGCACTGTACTTCCTTTATGCAAAAATCAAAAATGAAAAAAAGGTGATTTTTTTAAAAGTGAGATATAGATAAGTCAAATAAGCATTGTTAAGCTAAGTATATAATATAATATGTGTCATAAAAGTGTTTCTGGAAGCCCAGGGAAGAATGGCATAATACTGGCAGAGCCAGAGAGGAAGTGGCATTTGAGCTGTGTTAAAAGAAGATAAGGAATTTGCCAGGCAAAGAAAACAGTCATAGTATACATAAGTAAAGGCATGATATTTTCAGAGTCATGAAATTACATAGTTAAACTTTTTCCTGTAGAAGCCAATAGCCAAAAAAAAAGAAGAAGAAGCCAATAACCAAAAAATAAAAAATAATAATTGTTTATCAGTATTTGGGTTTGGAGTTAGGATGGAGATGTTAGACAAAGAACCTATGTCTTCAGTTTGGAATATGTTTAGTTTGGTATACTCAGAAAGAGAAAAACATAAGACTAAAATTCAAGAGAAACTTAAATGAAATGTATATAATGTAAAAGGAAAAAAGAGAAGGTAAAGACAAAGAAACAAAGAATACGAGGGTTTGTTGGCAATTTGAGTTTTAATTGTAGTTCCATAAATTACCATCCTTCCAGAGGATGGCATTATTCACAATTTAGACAAGAATAGAATAGACAAGTTATGAGGCCATTGAAATAGTCCAAGCTAGAGTTCATAGTAGCATGAATTAACGTGGCAGGAAAAGAGAACAGATAGCTGTTCCCTCTCCCGCTGCTCCCCTCAGCAGTGTATTTCAGTAGATCCACCTGTTCTGCTCTCCACTCCGTCTCTGGTGACTCCTCTTATCCCCCACAATTCTTGTATGCATAAATAAATAAATCTTTAAAAAAAATAAAAATACATCATGAGGTAGTAGAGCATAGAGCAGGAAGCTTCTTCCCCATAAGACTGTTTAGGATGAGACCTCAAAATGGTTACAGTAGTTCTCACTGATAATTTTGATAAATTCTAGTGTGATGTGCACTGATAGGTTCCAAATCATAAAGCAGAACTTGGGAACATTGAGGAAATAATGACCTATTTGAGAGATGGGGTAACAGAGGCTGGCTATGGTTCTCCACTTTCTAAGGCACCTTTATTTTTTTAAAGATTTTATTTATTTACATTTATAGGCCAGAGGTGGGCGAGGCAGGAGAGGTCTGCTGCGTCATGTTGGTCACCTCCCTAGCCAGGAATTGAGCTCCTGCTACAGTGGCTGTGGATAGCTTCATAGTACTGAGACTTAACCCCTTGCACCACCGGGGAGGCACATCTAAGGCAGCTTTTTATACATAAAGCTCTCTCTTACGTGTGGGGACTTGAGAAAGAGAGGAAGATCAGCATTGCACAGAGGTGTGCTTTGCTTGTCAGCATTAAAACTAGTTATCTCCCCCCCAGTTTTATTGAGACATAATTGACATGTAACATTGTGTAATTTTAAGGTATACAATGTGATGATTTGGCACATATATTGCAAAATGTTTATCAAATATAAGTTTAGTTGACACATCATCCATCCCATGTAATTAACAACTTGTTTTTGTAGTGGTGGTAGTGGTGAAACCATTTCAGATTTACTCACTTAGCAACTTTCAAATATACAAAACAGTATTGTTAACTATAGAAACCATGCTGTATATATTAAATACTAAGAAGTTATTCCTCCTACAACTGGAAATTTTGTACCCTTTGACCAACTTCTCCTATTTCCTCCCCAGTCCCTAGGAACCACCAATCTACTCTGTTTCTATTATTTCAATTTTTTGAGATTCCACATATATATAGTATTTGTCTTTCTCTGCCTGACTTCTTTCAATAAGTATAATGCCCTGATGGTGCACCTATGTTGTCACAAAAGGCAGAATTTTTCATTTTTTGTGGCTAAGTAATATTCCAAAATGTGTTTGTCTTATTCTCTTGCTCGCTTGCTCTGTGTGTGTATCATACTTTCTTTATCCATTCATCCATCAATAGATCTATCTTAGATTATTTCCATGACTTGAAAATTGTGAATAATGCTGTAATGACCATGGACAGGGATGCAGACATCTCCATAAGAAAATGATTTAATTTCCTCAAGGTTAAAAAAAATACACAGAAATTGAACTCCTGAATTTTTAAAATAGATTTGTCTATTGATGCATACAAGAACTGGGGTACAGGCAAGATGTGGGAGGGTGCGAGGATTCACCAGAGACAGAGTAGGGAACAGAACAGAGAGAGTGGCTGAAATACACTGCTGGGGGGAGCAGCCAGCAAGGCAGGAGAGGTCTACTGTGCCATGTGGGTCAGCTCCCTGGTCGGGAATGGAACTCGTGCTGCAGCGTCTGAGGATAATGCTTCACAGTGCTGAGACTTAACCCCTTGCACCA
Source organism: Galemys pyrenaicus (assembly GCA_019455555.1). Classification (NCBI taxonomy): domain Eukaryota; kingdom Metazoa; phylum Chordata; class Mammalia; order Eulipotyphla; family Talpidae; genus Galemys; species Galemys pyrenaicus. The sequence continues at coordinate 2,172,211 of JAGFMF010011578.1, read as the reverse complement.
GCAAGGAGGCCCTGAATTTTTTTCTGTGTGTGTGTAGAACTAGGGTGTAAGCCAGAGGTACAGGGGTATAAGATGATTCACCAGAGACAAAGTGGGGGGCAGAACAGGCAGACCTACTAAAATATACTACTCAGGGGAGCAGCAGGCAAGGCAAGAGATGTCTGCTGTACCATGTAGGTCAGCTCCCTGGTCGGGGAGAGAACTCAGATAGTGGTGACAGCACTAATATTTAAACTCCCCCAGCCCCCAGGCCACCAAGGAGTCCAGGAACTGCTGAAAATTAAGGTAATTCTGATCTTTCACTTTTTCAAAGAAACCCTATACTGTTTTCCCTAGTGACTGTATCAGTTAATAGTCCCACAAACTGTACAAGAGTTCCCTTTTCTCCACATCATAACAAGCATTTGTTACTCTTGTCATTTCAATAATAGCTATTTGAAGATGGGAAGTGGCATCTCATTGTGGTTTTGATTTGTATGTCCTTGATGATTAGTGACTTTGAGCACCTTTTTGAGTACTTTTTGGACTTCTGTATGTATCCTTTGATAAAATGTTTATTCAGAGCCTTTGCCATTTTAGAGTTGAATTATTTAGGTTTTTGCTATTAAATTTTATGAGTTCTTTATGGATTTTGGGTATCACCCTTTATTTAATATGTAGCGTGCAAATATTTTTTTCCATTCTAGAGGTTGCCTTTTCTTTTTTTTTTTTTTAAGATTTATTTATTATGCATATAAGCACTGGTGTACAGGCCAGAGGGCGGGCGGTGAGAGACAGTAGGGAACAGAACAGGGAGACTGACTGAAACACACTGCTGAGGGGAGCAGTAGGTGAGGCAGGAGAGGTCTGCTGCGCCATGTGGGTCCCCTCCCTGGCCGGTGGCAAGGATCCAACTCACACTGCAGTGGCTGAGGTTTGCTTCATAGTGCGTTGCTTAACCCATTGTGCCACCAGAGAGGCCCCAGAAATTTTTTAAAATAAATAATATCATCCATTTTTCCTTCAGAAGTTACTGGCTTTGTTCTGCTGCAATCTAGCTATGACTATATGGAGGAGGTAAACCCAACATCTTCACTCTGTCACCATTTGCCACCCCCTCTGTAGGGTAAATGGAAATGTTATCAAGCTTTTCCACCCTCCCGCCATTGGTGTGATGATGGACACATGAGGTTCTGCACCCATGTCGAAGTGGGCACGCGCAGGTGGGTGCACCTGGGCTTGGACACAGGCATATAAGGGCGGCTTCATGAGGACGCTAGCAGAATTGAGAAAGCAGAAAGAAGAGGAGAAGGTAGAGAAAGATGGATGCAGCCCAGAGAGTGAAGATGCACTGGGGCTGGGAGCCCTGCTAACCTCCCTGCCCACAGACCCCCTGCCTGCTGTGTACCTGGTCGCCTCTGATAATAAAAGCCTGAACAAAGCCACCGAAGGCACCAGGACTCCTTCCTTTAACCGTCTGCTTGGAATCGAGAACTTGCTCTGTGCCCTTCCTGGTACCACACCCTCTGTATCTTTTTTAAAAAAAATTGCAAGTGAGGGTCTCCCTAGAGGTGCAGGGGTTATAGTCTCAGCACTATCAGGCTATCACCAGCCACTGAGGCAAGAGTTTGATCCCCAGTCAGGGAGGGGATCCATAGGGTGCAGCAGACCTCTCCTGTCTCTCCAGCTGCTCCCCTCAGCAGTGTATTTCAGTCAATCTGCCTGTTCTGCTCCCCACTCTGTCTCTGATGAATCATCTCACCTCTCCTCTCCTGGCACCTCTGACCTGCACCCCAGTTCTTGCATGTCAAATAAATCTTTAAAATTTGCAAGTGGATGGCAGTAAAAAAATACAATGAGTACTAATATGGTTCAGTGCCACGACCTTGACTTGTGCTTTGGTACCAGCAGTTTTCACTCACCAGTGCTTCTGCAAATGTCAAAACAGTGAAAAAGACAAGCAACATCTTGGTATTATTATGCATCTAAGTCATTCCCCCACCACTAAAAAAGGCGACATAAAAATAATGGGGTGCCTCCCTGGTGGCTCAGTGTGTTAAGCAGCACACTATGAAGCAAACTGCAGCCACTGCAGCACAAGTTCAATCCCTGCCGCCGTCAGAGAGGTGACCCACATGGTGTAGCAGATCTCTCCTGCCTTGACCGCTGCTGCCCTCAGCAGTGTGTTTCAGTCAGTCTGCCTGTTCCGCTCCCCACTGTGGCTCTGGTGAATTCTCTCACCATCCTGGACTCTGGCCTGTACCCCAGCTCTTGTATGTATAAATAAAGAAATCTTTAAAAAAATAATAATGAGGAACCCTTGAGGGGAAGAGAGAAATTAGGGAACAGAGAGCCTATTCAAGGAAATATTAGAAGAAAACTTCCCACACTTGGGGAAGGAATATAAACTATACCAGTCCATGAAGCTGAAGGAACACCTAATACTAAATTCATAGCTAGAAAGTAGTCAATCCAGGATGTGATTTAAAACTGTGAATTTTATTCCCCACTGCTTCATTGGGACAATATTTACATATCATAAAAGTAACCTGTTATAAGTGTACAGTTGTAGTGCCAGGAAGGCAGCACAGGGCAAATTCAGGATGGTTCTAGCAGACGGAGGTAAAGGAAGGAATCTTGGAGCCCTCGGTGGCTTTTATGTTTTTTATTGTCAGAGGTGACCAGGTACATGGCAGGCATGGGTGCTGGGGGGCCGGGAGGCTGGCAGGCCTCCCAGCCCCCAGCGCATCTCACCCTCTTGGTCTCTCTCTCTCTTCCCCCTTTCTCCCCCCTCCCCCATCCCATTCTCCCGCTGGTGCTGCTGGTGCTGCTGGTGCTGCTCTCGCTGCTGCTTGTTGGTCCTGACGGTCTCATGATGCCACCCATATATGCCGGTGTCCGGACCCAGCACCGCAGGTGTCCATCATTATACCAGTGGTGGGAGGGCAGAAAAGCCTGAGACTTTTCTCAGACCCTACAACAGTTCAATGATTTTCAGTAAATTTATGGTGTTGTGCAGCCATTGCTACAATCTAGTTTTAGAATATTTCCCTTGATCCAAAAGGTTCCCTTGTATTCATTTGCAGTCAATTCCTGCACTCACTCCTAGCCCCCAAACAACTATTAATCAGCTTTTTGTCTCTATGTAATTGGTTTTTGTGAAACATACATCTAGGGTAAATGGAAAGGGATCAGGCTTTTCCACCCTCCCGCCATTCGTGTGATGATGGACACCTGTGGTGCTGCACACGTGCCTAAGTAGGCATGCACAAGTGGGCGCACCTGGGCTGAGACACGGGTGTGTAAGGGTGGCGTCATGAGGACGCCAGCAAAGGAGGAGAAGGAAAAGAGAGGCAGAAGCAGCAGCAGTAGCAGAAGTCCAGAGAGTGAAGATGTGCCAGGGGCTAGGAGGCCTGCCAGCCTCTGGGTCCCCCGGCACCCCTGCCTGCCGTGTACCTGATATGATGTATAATAAGAGCCTAAAAAACCACCGAGGACTCCAGGACTCCTCTTTGATCCATCTCCCAGAATCATTCAGAATCTGCCCTGTGCCCCTCCTGGCACTACAACATATAAATGGAATCCTGCATTATTGTATCAATGGATTTTTAAAAAAAGATTTATTTATGTATGCATGCAAGCACTAGGGTATAGGCAGGTGAGAGAATCCACCAGACAGAGCAGGGGGCAGAACAGGCAGATGGACTGAAACACACTGCTGAGGGGAGCAGTGGGTGAGGCAGGAGAGGTCTGCTGCGCCTTGTGGGTCACCTCCACGGCCAGCAGGAGGGATCGAACTCGTGCTGCAGGGATTGCGGTTTGCTTCATAGTACATTGCTCAACCCACTGCGCCACCAGGGAGGGCCCTATTGTATAAATGGAATTTTGTGTGGAGCTTTTTCACTTAGCAAGTTTTTGGAGCTCACACATGTTTTATATCAGTAGCTTGTTCTTTTTTATTGCTGAAGAGTGTGTGTTAATGGAGATACCATGTTTGTTTATCCATTCATCAACTGATGTACATTTGGGTTGTTTCTATTTGGGGTTGTTATGAATAAAGTTATTATAAACATTTGTGTACAAGTGTCAAAGTGAGCGGATATATTGTCACTTCTCTTGGGTGTCTCAGTGAAATTTCTGATTCATACGGTAAATCTATGTTGAGCATTTTGAGAAACCCTAGAACTACTTTCCAAAGTGACTGTATCATTTCATATTCCCACCAACAATGTATAAAGATTCTAATTTCTCTACATCTTCATCAACACTTAGCACTGTCAGTCATTTTCATTATACTATCCTAGTAGATTTAAAGTTGTATCTCATTATGCTTTTAATAGGCATTACCTTAATGACTAATGATGTTGAGTATCTTCTCCTGCACTTGTTAGTCATTCATAGATGTTCCTTGGTAAGAACCTAAGACTAAAAAGTTAATTCCACCCAACAAATGCTTGCCAAACATGTCATATTCATTCTTGCTTCTCTGCTTTTGATTCTACTCTTCCTATAACTTAAAATACTCTGTTGTTTTATGATCACAGGTAAAAAAAAATTTTTAATCAGCTCCAGATTCTCATTCCTTTTATATATCTCATCTTGCATTATATTCTGCATATAACAAAAACTCAATAAATGTCAAATTTATGAATGGACTTTGCTCCAGCTAAAACATTGAATAGAATGAATTATTCTATTCAATTTCTGAACAGAACAAATCCTTAATATTTCTTTCTTTTTTTTTTTAATTTATTTATTTATGCATACAAGAGCTGGGGTACTGGCCAGAGTTGCAGGAGGTGAGAGGATTCACCAGACAGAGGGGAGCAGAACAGGCAGACTGACCGAAACACACTGCCAAGGGCAGCAGTGGATAAGGCAGGAGAGGTCTGCTACGCCATGTGGGTCCCCTCCCTGACCAATGGCTGGGATCAAACTTGTGCTGCAGTGGCTGTGGTTTGCTTCATGGTGTGTTGCTTAACCCACTGCACCACCAGGGAGGCCCCAACATTTATTTCTTTAAATGGATGCTGTGGAACAAGCACAAGAAGAAAAGAAAAAAATAAAGTTTACCATTTAGGTTATCATCTGGTATGATGCAATTATATAGATTTAGATAATGAAAAGTACTAGGCCTCCCTGGTGGTGCAGGGGTTAAATTCTCAGGACTATCAAGCTGACCCACATGGCGCAGCAGATCTCTCCTGCCTCACCTGCTGCTCCCCAAAGCAGTGTATTTCAGCAGATATGTGTAGGGTTAGAGAAATCAGGTCTTTCCACCCTCCCACCACTGATGATGGACACCTGCGGTGCTGCGAGCATTCCAGGGTGGGCATGCGCAAGTGGGTGCACCTGAGTTGGACACGGGCTTAAATGGGCGGCGTCATGAGGATGCCAGGACCAACAGGACTGACCAGCAGCAAGAGCAGCAGCAGCAGGAGAGAGAGAGAGAGATAATAGGGCAGCATCACAGAAGATGGGGGAAGGGGGCAGAGGATGAAATGGCGGTGGAGAGACTAAGCAGATGATGCCAGAGAGAATAAAGATTTGCCAGGGGCTAGGAGGCCTGCCAACTTCCCAGTCCCCTGGCTCTCTTGCCTGCCCTGCACTTGGTTGCCTCACTACTAATGGCATAAAAGATCATAAAAAGAGTGAAAAAGCCACTGAGGCCTCCAGGATGCTCCTTTACCCGTCTGCCCAAATCCATAGAGAAACTGCTCTGTGCCTTCCTGCCATTCTAGCTATCATGGGTTCCTGGAAATGTTAGGGTACTTGCTGTAGGGTCAGAGAACAATCAGGTCTTTCCACCCTCCCACCACTGTGATGATGGACACCTACGGTGCTGCGAGCATTCCAGGGTGGGCATGCGCAAGTGGGCGCACCTGAGTTGGA
>JAGFMF010011578.1:2151017-2161812 GCA_019455555.1 Galemys pyrenaicus | reverse complement strand
CTGAGGGGAGCAGCGGGCACAGCAGGAGAGGTCTGCTGCGCCATGTGGGTCCCCTCCCTGGCCGGCAGCAGGGATCGAACTCGTGCTGCAATGGCTGCGTTTTGCTTCATAGTGCGTTGCTTAACCCACTGTGCCACCAGGGAGGCCCCGGTAAAGCTTTTTTATTATTATTTAAAGATTTATTTTTATTTATGGATAGAAGAACTGGAGTGTAGGCCAGAGGTTTGGGGGTGGGGGGATGTGAGAGGATACACCAGAAACAGGGTGGAGAGTGGAACAAGGCAGCACTACTGAAATATACTGCTAAGGGGCCTCCCTGGTGGCACAAGGGGTTAAGCACCGCACTATGAAGCATCCCAGCCACTGCAGCACAAGTTCGATCCTCCTGTAACAGGGTCATCCCAGGAAAAGGGGAAGTTCCAGAATCCTGGTTCTGCCCTAAGTGAGCGGAGCTCAGGAGGAAAAGAAGATTCTGCAGAGAGAAAGAAGGAAGCAAGATGAAGAGCCAAGGAGACCTGGAGGAGGCACGTGGAGCAGAGCAACATGTGAAAAAGCTGCACTTGCTTTTTGGTCTTGAACTGGTTGGAACAGATGCGGGTGAAAGACCTGTGGGGAGGTTAACAATGGCAGCTTTCATCTTGATTTTGAGTTTGCTCTTTTCCTCCCAGATTTGTCTGACTCTTTCTGACCCTTTTCTATGGGTCTCTACTGAAAGATCCTTTAGATGTGTGGCAGAGTTTTGGGCCTTGTTTCAGGCCAATCCTATTTGGCTGGACTTTTACCCTCAATGAGATGGGTAACTTTGGATGCGTAACTTAGTCACTATGTTCTTTGTCTTTTCGGTATTGTACCCTAATTATATTAAAGTTCCTTTCCATTAAAGAAAGGCCTTATATGTTTGTCTTAATATGGCAGATGGCAGAATCCATTCAGAGAGGGCAGGTTTGGGGGTTCTGGGGTGCTCCTCTCCCTGCCCAGTAACAGATTTGGCGCCCAAATAGTGCAGCAGACCTCTCCTGCCTCGCCCACTGATCCCCTCAGCAGTGTGTTTCCATAGATCTGCCTGTTCTGCTCCCCGCTCTGTCTGGTGAATCCTCTTACCCCCCGTGCCTCTGGCCTATACCCCAGTTCTTGTATGCACTAATAAATACATCTTTTTTAAAAAAAAATTTGTAGAGTTAATACAGAGAATTCCAGAGCCTGTAGCTAGCTAATGTAAGGGTAAGGTAGGTCTGGGCAGTAATAATGAACTGGAATATAGGGAAGCCCAGAACAATTTTTACAGGGGTGTCAGATACCTCACATCATTCTTTCAAAGATGTTCCACAGATGTCTGGACTGGAATTTAGTTTAATTCTCTGACTGGACTAGTGAGATTCAGTTAATAGTATACAGTAAGAATTTAATTAGTTCTGATTAAATGAATGATCAATGTGGTAGCACCAAGCACTGACATTTAAAGGGGCAGGAGTACAAGACATCACTGATGGAAAAGAGAGACCAAGAAGAAAAAGGAACATCCCAGAACAACTGAGGTCTGGTTGAAATTGATCTAACAGAAACTGGTTCACCAAAAGAGAAATTCGGGTTAGATGCTGGAAGGTCCTAAAACTAGTATTTTTAGGAAAAATGGGAAGATACTTGATTTTCTCTTTTATGCCCAAAAGGATTTTAAAGAATAGACAGTCTACTAGATAAGCAGGATCCCAACCATTTGGTGACATGATTTTGTAACAGGGTGGTCCCCAGGGAAAGGGGAGTTTCCAGGTTCCCTGCCCCACCCAAGGAAGGGTGGAGCTGAGCAGGGAGAAGAGAAGCTAGGGAGTGGACTGGAGAAGGAAGGAAGGGGGATGAGCCAGAGGAGACCTGGAGGAAGCACATGAGCAGAGAGACATGTGAAAAAACTGTATTTGCTTCTTGGTCTTGCACTGGTTGAAACAGATGTGGATGAGAGGCCTGTTGGGGAGGTTAACAATGGCAGCTTTTATCTTGACTCTACTTCCTTTGCCCCAGATATGCTGGAACTCTTCTACTCCTTTTCTATGGGTCCCCACCAGAAGGTACCTTAGATTTATGGCAAGCTTTTGGGCCTTAGTGGCCCTGCTTTGGGCCAATGCTGTTTGACTAGACATTTATCCATGAGGTAACTTAGTGTGCTTGGTTTGGAAAATTTATTCTTCCCCTTTTTTTTGTTGCCCGCTCATTGTAGTAAAGTTCCTTTCCATTAAAGGTCTTGTATGTCTTGTCTTGATGTGGCAGATGTCAAAACTTATTTAGAATGGGCAGTGCTGCTCTCCCTGCCCTGTAACAATTTCAACTAAATTGGTATTTTTTTTTATGTTCTTCTCACCAGAACCAACTGGGTGTTTTAAAACAATGGGATATTGAATAAAATGGCATTCAGTCATAGGGAAGTTATCTCTTGCACGAAATGGCTTAGTAGGGTCTCTATAAAGAACTGTAATTAAAGGGGAGTGAAAATAAATTATTTGCTTACAGTTTCAGTGGGTTTAATTAAAATGTATTTATTCGAAGAGCCAGCCCATTTCACACATAGTATGTAGCTAATGTACTTAAGCGTTCTAGCAAACAAATCCAAAGACACTAGAATAGATCAGTTACTTATTCCTTCACCTTTCTGTAGAAGAGGTAGTATAACCTAATTATTAAGATTGAGGACATTAATGTTAGACAGGCCTGGTTTTGATTCTTGGTTGGCTACTTCCTAGCCCTGTGACCTTGTACAATTTACTCGACCTCTCCAGGCCTAGTTTTCTCATCCATGCTAAATAGACAAAGTAAGAACCTATTTTAAAGGGTTATTGTAAAAATTAAATGTAAAAATTAAAGTATTTAGTCATTGCCTCAAAGGCAATCCTTGACACATTCCTTTTTTTTTTTTTTACAAGAACTGGCGTGCAGGCCAGAGATGTGGGGTGGGGATGAGAGGATTCACCAGAGACAGACTAGGAAACAGAACAGACAGATTGACTGAAATATACTGCTGAGGGGAGCTGCAGGCTAGACAGGAGAGGTCTGCTGTGCCGTGTGGGTCAGCTTCCTGGCTGGGGATCAAACTCATGCTGCAGCGGCTGCAGATGCTTCCTAGTCCTGTGCTTAACCCCTTGCACCACCAGGAAGGCCGCTCACATTCCATTTTAAAAAGACACAATAGATGCAATATCCAGTACTTGTTATGTCTCAGCTATTGTGCTTAAGTGCTTTAATGCATTGTCTCATTTAATTCTTTGAAATTGGTACTATTTCTTATCCCAGTGTCACTCCTGATGAAACCGAGGCTTAAGAAATGTCAGGAGTCAGAGAATTGTACAAGCATCTACTCAGCACAATCACCCTCAGGTTGCACATGCATACATACTCATGCAAATAAATGCAAGGATATTTACATATTCATTGTTGCCAGTCCCACATTTCCTGGCACTTCTGACTGGAACTGAGGGTGCTGGAATTGCACAGTGGCATTAGTGAAACTGGCTAGAGGAGCTCCTGTTCAACCAGCATGGGGTGCTTGGGTTTTTTTGTTTTGTTTTGTTTTGTTTTTTTGCTACAAAATGCTTTTTAAAAAAGATTTATTTATATATGCATACAAGATCTGGTGTGTAGGCCAGAGGTGCAGAGGATTCACCAGAGACAGAGTGGGGAGCATAACAGGCAGATCTACTGAAATACACTGCTGAGGGGAGCAGTGGGCCAGGCAGGAGAGGTCTGCTGTGTCATGTGGGTTATCTCCCTGGCCAGGGATCAAACTCGTGCTATAGTGGCTGTGGATGCTTCATAGTGCTGAAACTTAACCTCTTGCACCAACAGGGAGGCCACAAACTGCCTTTTTATTATTATTATTATTAATTTCTTTATACATATTTGACATCAATCGTAGTCCCCACAGCATGGGTGTTTTAATGAAGAAGGTGATGTATTGCAAAGAGCACAACTCTGTCTCTAACTTATCCTAGGTTCTTGAATAAGTCTTATAACTAAATCTTTGAGCCTCAATTTCCTCATCTGTGAATTGAAGGGGTTGGTTCAGTTCTAGAATCCTCTGAATCTGATCAGACCTCAAGCCTACCACCTTGTATAGGCAATTCTATACAAACATTCTCACCCCCATGGCAACGGCACTGGGCTCTCAGCAGCACTGGTATGAGGCCCTACTCTAGCCAGCAGTACTATTTCCATCACAAATTCCTGGGTGAATAGAGGGATTGAATAGGGGAGGGATCTGAGCTGGTCAGAAATCTTAAAGCCCTTGGCTTTAAAAGAAATTCTGGAATAAATTATCTGTGGGTGGTGTCTATGAATGAAATCAGAAGACCAGCACCAATTTTAATTCCTTTTAATTTAAAAGGAATCTCCCTTTTAGTGGGTAAAGGAACTGACTTAGCTGAGATAAGATTTAAAGGGTCATTTTGCCACAAAGTGCTGAGTCAATGAGTGGAGAAGACTGTGGCCCAAGTTCATTAGCATTGGCAAGGATGCCAAAAGAACATTGCCAAAATGTGTTTAAATCAATCCAGATTTCTTTTTTTAAAAGATTTATTTATTTATGCATACAAGCGCTGGGGTACAGGCCAGAGGTGGGGGGGGGAATGAGAGGATTCACCAGAGACAGAGTGGGGAGCAGAACAGGCAGACTGACTGAAACACACTGCTGAGGGAAGCAGCGGGGGAGGCAGGAGAGGTCTGCTGTGCCATGTGGGTCACTCCCCTGTCTCGGGGCAGGGACTGAACTCCTGCTGCAGCAGCTGTGGTTTGCTTCATAATGTGTTGCTTAACCCACTGGACCACAGGGGAGGCCCTCAATCCAGATCTCTGAGAAGTGATTCTAATACTTATTTCCAAGCTGTATAGACTAATAAGACTCTCTTTTTATGGTGGACATTAGAAGCACAGGGACTGGAACAAAGGGATGGAAGATAAAAGTATGAGAGAAAGAGAACATCTCTTTTCAAGGAAAGCAGGAGATGTGTCTATATAGATATACTCTCTATCTGCCCTACTTTCTATTTTCAATCCTTTGAAAAGTTGTTTTCTGAGTCTACTGCTGGTAACCGTGATCACGACAATGTTGAATTCACAGGGAGGAGAAACTCCTGCTTTTTCCTCCATAGTGTTTCCTTAGATTGGAGCTGGAGAGCAGAAGGAAGCACTATCCTTTTATAACTCTGATTAAATTAAGCAGATGCTCAATAAGATATTGAGTTTAAAGAATGGACTTCTGGTTCCAGGAGAAATGCAAAATGCACTTCACACCTAAAGGCAGAGTGCTTGTAAGTCTCTGCTGCCTCTTTCTGGCTGCCGCTGAGGCATCTGCATTGCAAGGGCCCTGAGGAGAGAGGATTGAGCCTGGAGGTGGGAGGTTGGCCGCCAGACTGGTGAAAAGGAGAGGTCTAGTGTCAGAAGCAGAACTGAATCCACAGAGCTGGGGAGATCCCAAAGTGATGGATGGTCTCTCCACTGAGACTGTCTGAAAACAGAACTTGCTCAGGGATAAACGAGCTGTGACATTCAGGGCAAATCAAAGCTTCAAACTGCGGAGTTAGAACTTGCTCTTTTTCCTTTTGCCACTAGGGGGTGGAAGATGAAAAGTGATTCGAGCTTTCGCACCCTCTCAAACTCGCCATTCGGTCCTGGAGGAATTTTACATTATGGAAAGAATTAAATCTTGATCTTCCTAAAATGTTTATTGGTTTATTCCTTACTTAATATGTTCAGTGACTCCCTAAAGTTTCCAGAATAAACTCAGAGGTGAAGAAAAGGGCATATAAAGTTCTTCCCAATTGTCCTTGATCTTCCTTCCTAACTTGGCTCTAGCCCACTGCTCCCCACGTGAACATATACAAACCTAGGGGGAATAGTGAGGTGGAAAAGGGCAAGAGTGTTGGAGCTAACACAAGCCAATAAATCATCCTAGACTCCCCCTTTTCCATCACGTCCACATTCAATTCTACTTAATTCCTGTCTTTTCAACATCCTAGATAAACTTTGTGGAGATAGGAACCATAGCTGCCTTCATCATTTTTTGTATCCTTACGACCTACGACCTAGCTCTCTTGGTGGGAGCTCATTAACTATTCATTGTTCAAATCAACACATGAATGAATCCATCCATACCCCCTCCCCCTTACCATCCTAGTCTCTACCTTCTCTCACCTGGTTTGCATTAGGGTCCCAAGGGCTCTCTCTATGTCCCCTTTTGCTCCCTGAGATCCATTTTATACTCTGCGGTTAGTGTCCTTCCTAAATGCAAATTTGCTTAAAACCCCTCAGTGACTTCCTATCTTTCTTAAAACGAAGTCCACAATCCTTAATATGACTCACAAATTAAGTACAATTTAGCACTTTGGGCATTTGCTAGTTACGTGATCATAAAATTACAAGTCTTGGTTGAGACTTTAGTCTCATCTAAAAAATGTGAACAGGGTCTCCCTGGTGGCTCAAGGGGTTAAGTCGCAGCTATGAAGCTATCTGCAGCCCCTGCAGCATGAGTTCAATCCCTGGCCGGAGAGCTGACCTACATGGCGCAGCAGACTTCTCCTGCCTCACCCACTGCTCCCCTCAGCAGTGTGTTTCAGTCAATCTGCCTGTTCTGCTCCCCTCTCTGTGGCTGGTGAATCCTCTCATCTCCCTTCACCTCTGGCCTGTACCCCAGTTCTTATATGCATAAATAAATAAATATTTAAAAAGAATGTGAATAATAATCATTCCTACCTCACATGGTTGTCACAAAGATTAAATAAGCTAGTACATATAAAACGCTAACCATAGTGTTCATTTCTGTCCCTGCCTGCCTCTTGCTATTCCCTCTTATTCTTCTGGCAGTCTCATTACGCTAGTTTCAGATCCTGAAATGTGCTGTGCTTCTTTTTATTCCCACTCCTTTTTCTGGTCCCAATGAATTATAGGGCAAGGGGATAACTTCTAGGGTCAGAATAGAATAGGAAAAAAGCCTCAGAGGAAAAAGGAAGGCTCTAGGGATAAGGGCAACACATTCCAAAAGGGATTAAGCAAACACCCTCCCAACCCCCACTAGGAGCAACAGGACATTCCCGACAACCAGGACAATAAAGAGAAAGGACTCTGAGGTGAGGGCTGAGATGCAAGATGTAATTCTGAGCACAGAGACGTTAAGGCAGAGTGAGTGAGACCACCAAGAACTAACAAATCACAAGAGCTTTAGAATCCATCACTGGTGGAGCTTTAGAATAATTAGCGGGGAAAGGTATATATTCCCTGAGGTATGACGGGACCTGGTCCACAACCTGGGAGTCCTACTTTGTTCTTGTTCTTTTGTCCTTAAACTTTTCCTTACATCTGTCTCTCTAAATGAATTTGGCTCCTTTTGCACACTTGCCTGAGCGTCCGCGGAGTTCCTACTGGCTAGAGACTGGGGTTCAGCGCTGCCACCGCAGCCTGGGATCAGTTCCTGACTGTATCACTAGACCTGAAATTACGGCGACACCAGTGTAGAGACACTTCCTTTAAGTCTTTCTTGCCCACCCAAGCCTGTCCCCCCACCCCGTGTCTGGTTCTGGTGGCCCCACAATGGGTTCCTGTAGCATCCTCTATTACATTTATCATGGTGTTTGTTATCCATTCCTGGTATAGTGGCTGACGCCAAGCACTGTCTCAAAAAATATCTGGGTTGTTGTTGTTGTTTTTTTAAGATTTATTTATTGGGGCTCCCTGGTGGCACCGCTGGTTGAGTGCCATACTGTGAGGCATCCCTAGCACAGTAGCGCTAGTTCGATCCCCAGCCAGGGAGGGGACCCATATGGCACAGCAGACCTCTCCTGCCTTGCCTGCTGCTCCCCTCAGTGGTGTACTTCAGTGGATCTGCCTGTTCTGCTCCCCACTCTGTCTCTGGTGACTCTCTCATCCCCCTAGCCCCCACCTCTGCACCTCTGGCCTGTACCCCAGCAGGTGAGGCAGGAGAAATCTGCTGTGCCATGCGGATTAGCCTCCTGGCTGCAGTGACTGTGGATGCTTCATAGTGTGGTGATTAACTCCTTGCGCCACCAGGGACAGGTATCTGTTGAGTCAGTCCCTCTACACGCCTCTTCTATGCTCTTTGTATATCTTAGTTCTTCTTTCTGTTCTAAATAGATCACAACTGCTACATCCATGTTTCCTTTACAAAGGAAACCTCCCCACCTTTGTCTCTGCTGAAGAGGCAGACCTAGGTAGTCACAGTTCATGTAGAGTTCATGGCCTTAGCTGACTGGACCAGAATTGACACCTGATGCAATGGTGGAAAATCTAGAACCTCGCCAGCAACTTACAACATGGCACCAAAACAGGAGTTGGTTGAGCCAATTCTGTCTTACTCTCCAAAATTTGAGTTAGAAAAAAGGTGGAATATGGCTATTAATGACAAAAACAGGTGAAATAGGGAAAATAATAATATCTACTTCAGAGGACATTCATGAGGTTGAAATAAACTAAAATATATGTAAAGTGTTTAAAAGAGTATTTGGTGATAAACATCAAATACTGCATTTCTCTAGACAGGGCGTGATGCCTTGAAACACAGGCAAATTATCCCGTCCTCAAATAATTCACAGCCTGATACCCACATGATAGAGATAGACAAAGATAGACAGAGGTTGATAAATGATAGGTAATGTGCTTCTCTCAATGAAGAGAGAGAACCAAGGGGCCAGAAATTCAGTCTTCAAGAATGCACAGAAAATCTTTGCCAAAACTGAAAAATGAAAGGAAAGGTTGGATTCCAACCAGGTAGTTTGGCACCAAAATCTATGAGTTTAACTCCTTTGCTGTATAACATTTATCTAATTGGGAATGTGGACAAGGAATGGGAGTTAACGTGAATACGCCTATACACTTTTACACATATTGTATGAGGACGTTAGGAGTCTCCTCCCCACTTTGTGGGAAAGTAGACATCAATTCTAGCCCCAAAACACAAATATTTAGTTTTTTCCTACAGACACAGAAAAATAAAGTGTAAGTAAAGGACAGACATAGACCTATTTTGTAGACTCCGTGGTCCCTTAGTGGGGCTAAAACTTGAAGGTTGGTCAGATTTCAAAACCAGTGTCTAAAAAAAGGATTTTATTAGAATATGAAACCTTTCATCTGGAGCAAAACAGCTACTTTCTCATTCCAATAACTGAATCGCTCCGTAAAATAGACAATTGAGGGCATTATGTGGTGTGGCAGGGCGGGTGGATAGTGAAGATGCCACTTTGTACTATTGTTTTTAAAGGAGTCTGTGTTTAGGGAGTGCCTATACATATTTCTATTGGCTGCTTCATCCATTTTTTGGGAGGTTGCTATGGCAATAGGAAGCCAACTTTGGGGGGGCTGTTCATTGGTGAGTAATCAGGAGCCAACAGAAAGGAAAGCTCTTTTGAGAAACCTGGCATTGTTTGGGGGTGGTAGTGGAGCAGGGTGTTTATGTAGTGATAGAGGGTAAATCCAATGTCTGTTGGCACCATGCACAAGTAACTTCCTCCAAACTGACTGTATTTCAGGGATCTGAGTCAGTGACCAGGGGAAAGGACTGATAATAGCAAATGTTTACCACAAGAATGTTCTTAAGTATTTTTAGTGCTATTTAAGGACAACAAGAGCTTCAGGTGCCTCAGAAAGTAAAGGAACTACAAGAGATGCCTTACCTGAGTAAATCACCTGGGAATGAGATATACGTTTGGACTAAATTCCTCCCATCTGGCTTTTGCTGACTACATTCCATCAGACAATAAATTCCTTTTGTGGAGCAACTGGAGTCTTGTGCATAAAGAAGTACTGTGCTTCCTTATGTCACCTTTATTTTATTTTTTTAAAGATTTATTTATTTATTGAATAGAAGAACTGGGGCATAGGCCAGAGGTGGGTAGGGGGGGTGAGAGGATTCACCAACAACAGGGTAGGGAGCAGAACTGGCAGATTTTACTGAAATGTACTGTTAAGGGGAGCAGTGGATGAGATAGGAGAGGTGTGCTACACCATATGTGGGTCAGGGGATTGAACTCTGGGCGGGGATTGAACTCAGGCTGTACTGGTGATAATGCTGAGACTTAACCCCTCACCCACTGGGAAGCCCCTTCCTTTGTCACCTTTAATCCCTCCCCACCATCATCCAGAACTCTTAAAGGAAGTCTCAAGATTCCCGAATCCTACCAGCCCCAATTCCTGCTCAAGATTAAGGATCTTGATTCTTTCCCAAGCACTTTCCCACATCTCCAATTTTCTCTCTAGAGTAGGAGGCTCTGGGGGCCCACAGCTGACGCTGCCAGGCACAGAGGGTTGAGTCATCCTGCAGGCGTCAGAGCTGTTAGCAGCAGTTCTGCTGATCTGTATGCAGCTCCAACTCCCTCTCCAGTTCACTTTTGGAGCTGTCTTGTTCGAAAGTAAAGAACAGAACACAGATGGCTGGTAACAGGATCCCACAGGGGCCTCCTTTCCCACTGAGCCCATCCTGCTAATCCTTTTATAAGAGAAGAGAAAATAAATGGTGAATGGAGGGGAAAAGTAGGAGTATTCTTTAGCTACCTACTCTATTTCCCAGACATATTCCCTTCTTGGTCCTCCTCCTCATTCACTCCTTTTCTGTTCCTTCCTCCCATTTTTTTTTTTAATCCCAATTCTTTATACACTGTAGTATCTTTAAAACTGATAGAGTGATTGTGATTTGTTTTTTTTTTCTTTCTTTTTTTTTTATTAGTTATATTTGACATCATTTGTCGTTTTTTTTTTTTTTAAAGATTTATTTATTTATGCATACAAGCACTGGGGCACAGACCAGAGGTGT
>JAGFMF010011578.1:2132348-2150967 GCA_019455555.1 Galemys pyrenaicus | reverse complement strand
CTCCCTGGCCGGCAGCAGGGATCGAACTTGTGCTGCAGTGGCTGCGGTTTGCTTCATAGTGCGCTGCTTAACCCACTGCGCCACCAGGGGAGGCCCTGTGATTTGTTTTTTTAAGATTTATTTACTTATACATATAAGAACTGGAGGCATACAGGCCAGAGGGGTGTGTGTGTGTGTGTGTGTGTGTGTGTGAGAGAGAGAGAGAGAGAGAGAGAAGATTCACCAGAGACAGTGGGGAGCAGAACAGGCAGATATACTGAAATTCACTCCTGAGGGGAGCAGCGGGCAAGGCAGGAGAGATCTGCTACACCATGTGTGTCATCTCCCTGGCCAGGGATCGAACTCTTGCTATAGTGGCTGTGGGTAGCTTCATAGTACTGAGACTTAACCCCTTGTGCCACCAGGGAGGCTCCTGAAACTGACAGAGTATTTTGCTGAATGCCTTCTATTTAGCCAAGAAAATGTAATTCATACATTTAGCCAAGAAAATGTAATTCATACATATAGGAAAATCAAATACACTGCAAGTTCAGAGTAGCTGACTTTATCAGTTCTACCTTATGGGGATCCCTTTAATTTCTTCCCTTATGCTGAGGTAGCAAAATATATGAAGACCACAGATTTTAGAGTCAGTAGCGATGGGTTCAAACCTGTCCTAAAAAATGAACGGACAAATATATAAAATTAAAACATAATAATACTGGGGCCTCCCTGGTGGCACAGGGGTTAAAGTCTCAGAGCTATCAAGATGTAGCTAGCCCCTGCAGCACAAGTTTGATCCCTAGCCAGGGAGCTAACCCACCTGCTACTCCCCTCAGCAGTATATTTCAATAGATCTGCCTGTCCTGCTCCCTACTCTGTCTCTGGTTGTAGGGTCAGAGAAAAGTTATCAGACTTTTTTGCCCTCCTGCCATGGGTGTAATGATGGACACCTGCGGTGCTGCACGCATGCCTAAGTGGGCATGTGCAAGTGGGTGCACTTGGGTTTAGAACATGGGCGTATAAGGGCAGCATCAGGAGGACACCAGCAGAACACAGAACAGGAACGAGAGCAGCAAGGCAGAAGAGCAGGGGAGAGACAGAGGCAAAAAGAAGAAATAGCAGCAGTAGAAACAGACATGAGAGGCTAGAGAGTCCAGAGAGTGAAGATGTGCCGGGGACTAGGAGGCCTGCCAGCCTCCTGCCCACCCTGCCCCCCTGCCAGCCATGTACCTCGTCGCCTCTGATAATAAAAGCCTGAAAAAAGCCACCAAGGACTCCAGGACTCCTTCCTTTACCCCGTCTGCCATCATCATCGAGAACATGCTTGTGCCCCTTGCTAGCACCACACTGGTGAATCTTCTTAGTCCCCCCCACAACTCTGTCCTATACCCCAGTTCTTGTATACATAACTAAATAAAATCTTTTTTAAAAACCATAATAATACTGTCATTTACAGCTTCTCATATGCTGCTTTGCCATTTACTGTCATCTTTCACAATTTACCTAATCTTTCTGAGTCCAAGGTATGACATGAAGGTGTATATCACAGTATCTACCAATTGGTTTATAGATTGAATGAAACAAGGGTAAAATAGAGTATTGGAACATAATAGATGTGCCCAAAAGATTATTTCTATTTCCTCCTATCTTCTTTTTTTTTTTTTAAAGATTTATTTATTTATGTATATAAACACTGGGATACAGGCCAGAGGTTGGGGTGGTGAGAGAATCCACCAGACAGAGCAGGGAACAGAACAGGTAGATCCACTGAAACACACTGCCACAGCAGGGATCGAACTCGTGCTGCAGTGGCTGCAGTTTGCTTCATAGTGCATTGCTTAACCCACTGCGCCACCAGGGAGGGCCCTAGTTCCTCCTATCTTCTGCTGTACATGCCAGGCTCTTGAATCTTTTCTTTTCAAGAATCTGAGGAGAATGCTCATTGAGAAAGGTAGCATCCACGCTTAGGTGCTGCTAATGCAGCTGAAGAGGTGAGTGGGAAGTGTGTACTCATGCCTTACATGAAACAGCATAGAGGCTTCGCAACAACAATTAGCACATATGCTAATGTTGCTTCCTTCCCCCCTCCCACCCTGTTTAAGGGATTCTTGGTGAGGATTGTTGGTTTTATGTTGTTGATGGCAGCATGGTTTATGACAACTTACTTCCCTTGAAGATAAGATGCTGGGTTTCTGAGTAACTGTGTGACTTTAGGTTAGTTATTATCCTTCTCTGGGCTTTACCAGGACAAAGTGTCATTGCTTCTCTTCACTCCAGGAGTGGATTGCTTGAAGTTTGTGTAAACTCCAAGAGAAAAGTTAAGTGTAGTTTGGTATTATTCTTGGCACTGAGAATACCAGAAGTGCTTGTACAATCAGATCAAATGCCACTGTTCAATTTGTGTGATTACCAAAGACTCAGCAGACACAGGACTGTGGTTCGACATGGTTCCTTTGTTCCATATAATAAACATGTGTAATGTCAATTATACTAATGTGTTTTGCTCTAGTTGAAACAAGAAGGAGGTGGATGATGAAGGCAGGACAGGGTACCTCATTCTCTCTGACCAGGCTCTCTCCAACAACACGTTTTTCCTGTCTCTCTTTGTAACTGGTAATTAGGTTCTCAGCTGAGCTGTCAGGAATCTTGACAGGTTTCATCGGCAGTCACCATCTGACAATTTACAACTCTGGGCTTTTCACAGCTGGCATGTTCCCTCCCAGGGAACCAAAGTTTCTCAATCCTAAGCTCCTATCATTCAGAGTCTCAACTGAGAGGAACGCTAGATGTTTCGGGACATTATCCAATTTCAAGGCCGACTCTTGTGTCCAATGGTGGTGATGGGGGAAACCTCTGTGTTCATGTATGTTCTCTATCGTCTAGGTCAACTCTATGATTTGGAAATGGATGTTGGAAGTGACATCGAAGTATGGACATTCAAGCTGACCTTTCAAAAAGAGAGAGGAAAATTGGTTAAAAAGGGCCTCTCTGGTGGTATATACGGTTAAGTAACTTAATTTGAAGCATCTGTAGCCACTGCAGCACAATTTTGATCCCAGGCCAGAGAGTCACCCACATGGCACAGCAGACCTCTCCTGCCTTGCCCGCTGCTCCCCTCAGCAGTGTGTTTCAGTCCATCTGCCTGTTCTGCTCCCCACTCTGTCTCTGGTGAATCCCCTCACCTCCTGCTCCTCTGGCCTGTACCCCAGCTCTTATATGCATAAATAAATAAATCTTTAAAAAAATTGGTTAAAAGGTTGTCCTTTCTTTTGTTTTAAGAAGCTCAACCCAAGTACACCCCAAAAGTTGATCAGGAACTTGGACAGATATTTATACACCCATGTTCATCACAGCATTAGTCACAATAACCAAAAGGAGGAAATAATACAAAGTTCATTGTCTGGTAAGCAAAATGTGGTGTATTCACACTATTGAATACTATTCAGTCTTGATAAAAAACAGAGAATAGAATTGTTACCCTGAGCAGAGGGAGGAGGGACAGGAGCAGAATGGAAATTACTAATATATAGTTTCTGTTTTAGAAAACGCAAAAAACTTCTGGAAATGCGTAGTGGTGATGTTTGCACAACAATGTAAATGTACTTATGCTCCTAACATCTACACTTAAAATGGTTCAAATGGTAAATTTTGTTATGTATGTATATCTAATAATTAAAAAAAAAAAAGCTCAATCCCTCTGGGATGAAGGGACTAGGTAGTTGATGCAATAAAATAACTCAGTTTTGTCTAAGTATGGATCAGAAACTGCTCAGACAGGCTCTTGTGTTTATCTTGATCATAGCACAGGCGAGACTGTACCATGAAATCTCTTGTGTTGCTGATATCTTGTTTTTGTCGCACAGCGTCATTGTCTCCCTCTGGTAATTGTACCTCAGTTGCTGGGAACCAGCACTCACAAGCCTCTGCTTCTTGTGAAGTTGACCCTAAGTTGCACTCTGGGAATGGAACATGTTTATCAGGACTAAGCCAATATGTGTACCCCGTTTTTGACATTTCCTCACATCTGGCTCAGCAATAGGCATTGATTAGAGTCAATGAGATGTGGCAAGATTTTTTCCTGGCTTTTTTTTTTTTTAATTTAACTTATTTATACATACAAGAGCTGGGGTATGGGCCAAAAATGCAGGGGGATGACAGGATTCACCAGAGACAGGCAGATCAACTGAGATACACTGCTGAGGGGAGCAGCGGGCGAGGCAGGAGAGGTCTGCTGCGCCATGTGGGTCTCCTCCCTGGCCAGGGATCGAACTCACCCTGCAGTGACTGTGGAAGCCCCACAGTGCGGTGCTCAACCCCGTGTGCCACCGGGGAGGCCCACAGAGCTTTTTGATCAACTTATTAAAGTTCTCATAGCCAGTAAATGTTGAGGCCAGTGTTAAACCAGCTTTTACACTGAGTTACTATACTCTATTACCTTGGAAGAATGTAAGGATTGAATTGCTGTTGTCTTGTGTTGATTCTAAGAGATAAAATTATTTAAGCCTCAATGGTCTAACTGCCTGAACATTTTAGATTGTGTGAGCTAAAATATTCCCATTTTTCTTAATACTTTGGGCCTGGTTCTGTCTTACTTGCAACCAAAGAATCTTGAATGACTTATCCAAGAATAAGAGTGGTATCTTAGTCATCTCTGTATCCATAGAGCCTAGCATAATGCACATAATTGACATTCAATAAATGTTTGCTATCAACTCAATTATTCCATCAATATTTATGTGCTGGAAATTGGGTTAGGTGTGGGAGATAGAAATGAGAGTGAGTAAATGAAAACTGTTAGCCTGGAGTATGTGACAGAACAACTGCAAAGGTTAGCATGATAGAGAACTCTAGGAAAACATGTACACACGCTTGAGTTCCCAGGAAGTTTCTGTCACCTTGGCACTCTATGCCTGACGAATGGGCATTTTCTGGGTTCCTGCACATGCCAGATATTTTCAGGATTGTGTAAGGTTTCAAGAATGTCTGGAAGGTACCTCCCTCCCAAACAGATGTACATACCGGATTTATACCTGGCCTATCATATAAAACACATGTTTTCTGCTGTGCTTCTCTGTTGCATGAGTCTCAGAAGTAAACTGCATAAAACAAGTATGTCCTGCCTATTGTTCAGAGTGATGGTGAATCAAGAGGTCATCAATTATGAAGATTTGATTGTACTGGGGTGATAATAACTTTTTTTTTAAAGATTTATTTATTTATGCATACAAGCACTGGGGTACAGGCCAGAGGTGTGGAGGGGTGAGAGGGTTCACCACAGAGAGCGGGGAGCAGAACAGGCTGATCAACAGAAGTACACTGCTGAGGGGAGCAGTGGGCACAGCAGGAGAGGTCTGCTGCGCCATGTGGGTCCCCTCCCTGGCCGGAAGCAGGGATCGAACTCATGCTGCTCGTGGCTGCGGTTTGCTTCAGAGTGCATTGCTTAACCACTGTGCCACCAGGGAGGCCCAATAATAACTTTTTTTAAAAGATTATTTATGCATGTAAGAGATGGGGTGTAGGCCAGAGGTGGAGGGGTATGGTGAGAGGATTCACCAGAGACAGAGTAGGAAGCAGAACAGGCAGATGCACTGAAACACACTTCTGAAGGGAGCAGTGGGCGAGACAGGAGAGGTCTGCTGTGCCATGTGGGTCACCTCTCTGGCCGGGGATGGAACTCTTGCTGCAGTGGCTGCTTTATAGTGCATATTTACTCATAGAATACTTCATTGTGCTGAGACTTAGCTCCTTGCACCACCAGGGATGCCCTAATTACTTTTTTTTTTTAACCTGACCACAGTAAGTACGAATATATTCTACTCTAGCCAACAACCCCACAAACCATATCATTTGATTTCACCAGTAGTCCTAGTTTATTGTAATGAACATCTGTTGTTTTTGTCTATCCAGAATTTCTCCTTCTTCTTCTGCCAAAAAGTACCCTACATTCCTTTGGGAAGCTTCCTCTCAACATCTCTATGTTGTTTGTTACTTTGGACCTCTTGCCACAGGTGGGCATACAATTCCAGGTGGATTAATCAAAATGTCTCACTCTTTGTTGAAGTGACTAGACCATGGAAGGACATATGACAAACAGCCCAACCTGGGCCACTCGGAGCTATTCCTTTGGATTTTATATACTATTATATGAGAGTGAAAAGTTTTCCTTTGCTTGGAGGGTCACTAAACCGGGAGAATGCAAATCTGGACTTATGCAATTTTAAAAAAAGATTTATTATTTATGCATATAAGAACTGGAGTACAAGCCAGAGGTGTGGGGGGTGAGAGAGAGAGTGGGGAGCAGAACAGGGAGACTGACTGAAACACACTGCTGAGGGGAGCAGTGGGCGAGGCAGGAAAGGTCTGTTGCACAATGTGGGTCAGCTCCCTGACTGGGGATCGAACTCATGCTGCAGTGGTTTTGGATGCGTCATAGTGCAGTGCTTAACCCCTTGTGCCACCAGGGAGGCCCCAAATCTGGATTTATGTGAACACTCTTCTTACTCTACTTTGCCCCCACCCCAATCCAGCATCCCTCTGGTGCGTGAAATAAACTACTAATACTAAACTGGAAGTTTTCCTCAGTATGATCTATGTGAAGCCTGCTAAAACTTCTTAGGGAAATATGTCTGTGATCTATATGACCCAAGTTCTGATTTGCTTATCTTCACAAAGTCTCAAATGCCTTCAATTCTGTATTTCATTATTTTAACAATTCTGTGCTGAGACTATATAAAGGAGAAAAAAAAGATGAGTTTCATAACAATGTACATGGTGCCATTTGATAACTAGACTAGATCTCTGATCCTGCTCAGATGTTCGGCCAGCACTTGGGAGACAACAGGTTACGTAGGAAAGATCACACAGTGGGCAAGCTTAAGTGGCTGGACAAATGAAAAGTTTGCAACAGGGCTTCTATCACTAGTGTTACATCAGTAAAGGAAGCATCTGGTTCAAACTGATATTAGAAATCTTGATTTATTCCCTATGTGTAAACAGTATCAGTGGTGGCATTCGGTGACAGGGTATACTACACTAGGTGGCAGCAGTGGGAAGACACCCCTCCCCCACCTCCCTACCCCCACAATTGTACCCTATCTGCATACAAAGGAG
Organism: Galemys pyrenaicus; assembly: GCA_019455555.1. Lineage (NCBI taxonomy): Eukaryota > Metazoa > Chordata > Mammalia > Eulipotyphla > Talpidae > Galemys > Galemys pyrenaicus. The sequence continues at coordinate 2,143,875 of JAGFMF010011578.1, read as the reverse complement.
ACAACCTTCTAGCAAAATTCAATTCATGAAGAAAAATAACTAGATGATTTGGAACTGGGGGAGGTATATGGAGTGAAAGGAAAAGGGAGCCAGAGAGAGACCTAACAAAATTCTTTCACTCCTTGAGGCATCGTCACTTTCAACTAAAATAATTATTTTTAAAAAAGACTTATTTATTTTTATGTACAAGGACTAGAGTACAGGCCAGAGGTATGGTGTGGGGGAGGGGAGTGAGAGGCTTCACCAAAGACAGAGCGGGGAGCAGAACAGACAGATCTACTGAAATTCACTAGTGAGGGCAGCAGCGGGTGAGACAGGAGAGGTCTGTTGTGCCATGTGGGTCACCTCCTTGGCCAGGGGTCGAACTCATGCTGTAGTGGCTGGTGATAGCTTGATAGTGCTGAGACTTTAAGCCCCTGTGCCACCAGGGAGCCTGTTTATGTTTCATATCCTATGTGCACAACTCTGGTTGTTTTTTTGTGTAATTTCCTCTCTCTCTCTCTCTCTCTCTCTCTCACTCTTTGTTTAATCCTGCCAGATGTCAGCCAAAGAGAAGGGCATGACAAAATCACCAATTGCTCCTGAAAATGCATTCCATAAACCTCTCAGTCCACAAACATGCTGCCCAACCCTTCCCACATTCACAGATGTCCTGGACAATCACGATGCACTCGCTGGTCATGGGGTGCCTTGCCAGAGGGTAGTGTCAGAGCATTAGAATGAATATTGACCTCCTTACACATACATAATAAGAGCTAACACTTTAAAATATTTTCTGTGGGCTAGGCACTTTATGCGTTATCTTATTAAATCCTCACACAGCCTTATGAGGAAGGTTCCCAATTTAGAAGGAAAGGAACACTCTGCCTGATTATGAAACTGACATAAAGTAACTTAATCACTGACACTACTAAGTCAGGGAGGTGGGAGTCCACTGTCAATGTTTTTAATTGCGCTGTACTACCTTTATGTCCACTGCTTGCTGTCTTCAGGGCTAGATTTCTTTTTAGACTCTGGTGTGGTCGCTTTAACTTATTCATGGTTTGCTGCAGATGCTTATCTCAGATACCTGAAACTGAAAGGTTTCTAGGTCAGGCCTTTCTTGGACTGAATGGTATTCTATCATCCTTAGGGTAACTTGGCCCAGCACTTTCCTGTGGGTTAAAATGGAAGAATCTGCTGCCTCTTCTGGTAGGACATTTAAAAATGATTGGCTTTTTAAAAAAGATGCTCACAAAATGGATCCAATTATAATGGGAGTGCAGAGCTCAAGAAACAACACTGTACATGATGGGTTTTATTTTCTAGGCTGTGAATGCTTACATCAGGCAGCTTTCTATAGACATGCCTGAGTGAGATGTGGTAACCAGGCTTAAACCTGTGCGCGGGGGTAAGGAGAATAGTTGGAAGGCAATTACAGTCTAAGTACCTCAGGTGAGAAACTGAGATATGGACCACCACAGGAGAGGCAGTGGGGCTGAAGAATAGGACAAATCAGGGTCTCCCTGGTGGCGCAAGGGGTTAAGTCATAGCACTATGGAGCTACCCAGAGTCACCGCAGTGAGAGTTCCATCCCTTGCCAGGGAGGTGACCCACATGGTGCAGCAGACCTCTTCTGCCTTGCCCACCCTTCCCCTCAGCAGTGTATTTCAGTCAAACTCTGTTTTTTTCCTCACTCTGTCTGTGAATCCTCTAACCCGCCCTACATTCTGGCCTGTACCCCAATTCTTGTATGCATAAATAAACTTTAAAAATAAATAATATTAATATTTATGTGATAATATTTGGTTATGTTACATCCAAATTCTCAGAGCTGTACACATTGATGTGTACAGGTGAAATGTGGTGGTTCACTAGAGACTGATGTAAAAACACACTAGGAGGGAAAAAAATAAAAGTTGTGGTATAAGAGGGGAAATAAGAATGAGAAAATGTTGGCAATAGTTGAAGGCAAGTGGTAGAGATTTTTAGCATTCTAGCCTACTCTTTTTGTGTTTGCTCAGAAATTTCCATAAAAATTAAAAACAAATACTACTGGAAAGGCTAAATCTTTTCCACCCCCAAATGTATGAAATAACTGGAAGAGAAAATTCTTGCTCTAGTACATTTAGAAGAAGGGCTAGGTGAAGGGACATGATTTAAGGGTTGCGTTAAAAATAGAGGGGTCCCAGGGACAGGAAGGAAAACTGTTTTTGAGCAGTGTTGAAAAGTCAAAGAAGATACAGTTTCAAAATGGAAGGAGTACCAACTATGTTAAATATTGCAGATGTCAAGAAGGAAAGAATTGAGATGACTCTATCAGACAATGAGGTCACTCCTGACCTTGGCAAGATCAGTTTCAGTGGAGGTGGGAAGATAGACAACTTTTCCAACATGTTTGGCTATGAAGGGGAGAAGTAAAGGTAGTAATCTTTTTTCTCCCCAAAGACAAAGAATCTAGGGTAAAAGTCTTTTTGTTTGTTTGATTTTGTTTTTTAGGGCAAGTTTTCTTTTTCTTTTTTTTATTAGATTTAATTGTATTTGACATCGTTTCTAGTCCCCAGTGGGTTCCCACCACCATTTTTACCCATGCAGCGTCACCTCAGTCCCTTGTGCTCTTTATGCCCTCATCACGGTCTTTGCCCTCCCCTCCCTCTACCCACCCCTGTGGTCCCTTGGGTTTATCTTTGATCTTTTGATCTTGTTGAATTTTTATTTGTTTGTTTTTGGTTATGATTGCCCATTTCCTTTAGCTTTCTCTTTTTTTTTTGTTTGTTGTTTGTTTGTTTGTTTTGTTTTTTTTCTTTTTAATTTTTTGTTGTGGTTGTTGTTCTTTCACATTCCTCCTAAAAGTAAGGCCATCCGATATTTTTCTCTTGCCTTCTGACTTGTTACACTGAGTATAATTCCTTCCAGTCCCATCCATGTTTCTATAAATGTCCCTAGTTTCTCATTTTTGATTGCTGAATAGTATTCCATTGTGTATATGTACCACATCTTCTTGATCCAATCATCTACTTTTGGGCATTTGGGCTGTTTCCAGGTCTTACCAATTATAAATAGTGCTGCAATAAACATAGGGGTACAAGTATTCTTTTGGATTGGTGTGTTTGTGTCCTTTGGGTAGATCCCTAGGAGTGGGATTGCTGGATCATATGGTAGTTCCATTTCTAGTAGGCCAAGGAACCTCCATATCGTCTTCCATAATGGTTGGATTAACTTGCATTCTCACCAGCAGTGTACTAGGGTTCCTTTTTCTCCACATCCTCGCCAGCATTTATTGTTGTTGGTTTTTTTGATGTGTGCCATTCTTACTGATGTAAGGTGGTACCTCATTGTGGTTTTAATTTGCATTTCTTTTAGGGCAAGTTTTCAATGTTGAGGATGTTTTTACTTGAAAGTGATTGACAATGTAATGAAAAGAGGAATGACTGGACTTTTGGTGGTGGGTGTGCTGGGAAATGTATTTTTGGAACATACACAATGACGTAAAAGAATATTGCCTCAATTAAAAAAGGGGAAAAAAGAGCAATGACCGACCGAGCATGGACCCTTCCTATGAGAGGCACTATTGAGAACAAATTATATGTATATCCAACTGAAGAAGACAGCAGAGTGAACTATGGCTCAGTCTATTCTACTGTAACTTCCAATTACTGTTCTGGACTACAGTTTTACTGGTATATTTCATACAGTAAATCGATTTATCTCAGTTGTTCTATTGATTGAAAAACAAGATTTTTCATGACTGTACCGAATTTGGGTACACCTTTGGATTAAATTGTTCTCTTTGTAATCTGTTTAAGAGACCATCCCTTAAAAAAATAAAGATTTTCCATCTCACCACAAAAACTGATAGAAGCGCTACCTTTTTCTTCCATTAGGACTCTTTAATTTGCTATTCTTGTTCCAATATTTTTGTCGTCACTCAACTACTAAAAAAATCCAAAAAGCTTTCAAGAATGTGTCTTTTTCTATTAACGGCTTATAAGGTGGTTTGGATCTGTATGTCCAAGTTTTAGCACCGCTCCAAAAGTCATGATGAACTATTAAAATCTCAAAAACTCAACTACATATGATTACGCCGACAACGATTCTACTAAGGTCTAAGAATGTAATATTCTACATGTCAGGGCAAAGTTCTCAAACACAGGGTTAGTGGACGGGCGGATGTTTTGGGAATGGGAAGGGAGGAAGAGACCAGAAAAACTTTTCCTTGTCAGTTTCTCACGATGAACTGAACGCACTGGTCACTCCCGAGGCACAGGTGTTCTGCCACCTGAGGCCAGGCAATCTGCGGGTCTGACGCCATTCAGGAGACTCCGCCCAGAGCAATTACTTGCGCGCTCCCGCGAGATCGCGAGCGCACACGCAGCCGCGTTTCACGCAGGGTCTGGCCTGTCAGCGGGAAATCTCGCGAGATCGGAGACTGGGATGACTGTCGGGAGGAGGGGAGTGGTGTTGGGGAAGGGGGGGAACCTGGGCAGCGGCCGGGCTCTGTGGCTTCAGGGCTCAGAGAGAGAGATAGGGAGGGTGGCAAAGCGAGTGAGTCGGTGCCGCCGCCTGCCTAAGGAGAAAGGAGGGGTCCCATTTGCTTGTGCCCTTAGCGGGCCAAGGGCGCGAGGCACCCACGAACCTCTGAGGCCTCCAGGCCCCTGGGGACCCCGCCCCGCAGCCAGCCGGCCGGCCGGCCCGCGGCCTCTCTTCTCTTTGTGAGCGCCCCCTTCCCAGGGGTGGTGGTGGTGGCAGAGGGCTGTGCGTGGGCCCTCCCGCCGAGGGCCCGCGGCGGGGGACCGAAAGGGCCTCGGCTGTGTGAGGACGGGAGGCGGCCGAGGCCCGGGCCGGTTTCCCCGAGGAGGAGGAGGAGGCGGCGGCGGCGGCGGCAACTCCCGGCACTTCCCCGCGCCATCTTAGCTAAGCCCAAGCGCCGAGGGCACCTCCTCGACCCCGGTAGTCCCCTCGCGCCCCCCCCTCCTTTGCCCCCTGTCGCAGAGCTTGGGCTGGGCGGCTCGCTGGGGCTGGGGGGGGGGGGCGGCGTTCAGTCGCCAGGCCCCCTCCTCCTCCTCACTCCTCGCGGTCCAGCTTAGCGGCTGCCCGAGCGCTGCAAGGGGCTGCGCCCGCCTGCTCCGCCCCAGATCTGTCGGCGAAAGGGTAAGGGCACCTCTGCTTTGGGAAAGGGAGACATGGAGGGGGCGGGGAAATTCGGCCCTCTGCGGCCTCTGCGCCGAAGGGATGTGGGGGTGGGGTGGGGGAGGGAGTCTAGGAGGGTCTGTGATTCTGTGGGTGGGGTGAAAAAGCTGGTGAGCTGGGCGCCCTCCCGTTTTGTGGGGCGAGAGCTATTACACTCCCCTTTCCTGAGGGTCACCGGAAGGGGTGGTGGAAAGGGATGTCTAGAGGAAGGTGTGGCCCTCATTGGGAGACTGGGTCGATGTACACCCCATTTAAAGGCGCGAGGTCCCTTTCCCTTCTGGTCCCTCTGCTCCTCCCTCTCCTCCTTTGTGGTGTCTGTGTATTCTTGGGAAGGGAGACCGCTCTTGGTAGTCGGCTGAGTAGGTTCCTTCACCACCCTCTCTCTCTGGAAATCTGTACTCCTCTTCTGTAGGGGTGATGGAAGCCTTTCTCTCCCCCTACCCATCCCCCTTCCCCATCCTTTAGTCTGCTGCAATGCTGCAGACGTCCAAGGCAGTTTCTTCGTACACAAGACCCGCGTACACACTGAAGGAGCGGGGAGCTGGAGAGGGAAGTAATGGCGCTTCTCTCGGAAAGGTTACCCTTTTTCCTTTGGTTTTAAATCACTTAACAGTGCCGGCTTAGCACTCCCCCCCCCCCCAACTTCTGTCCCTCGGAAGTATACGTTTCTGATGTTATTGTTGGGGGATATGGCCTATCTACACGAGACCCTGACATGTTAGAACAGTTTTGATGGCTCTCTGTTAAACACTGGATTGACATTTTTTGTGAGCGTATTGGGTTTTCAGTAGCATTCAAAAATTTTTTCTTCCTATGACTTTTGTATTTCTTGAAGAGTTACTAAAGATGCTTACATACAAACTGTTTGATGGATTTTCCTTCTCCCTGAACTGTGAATTTTTAGGGTTAACACTTTTGTATAACATTGAAATCGGAATTTTCTGAAAGTGATCATTTACAACTCTTTCTATAGTGAATACTTTGTTTTCCAGAGAAATGAAAAATAATTTGCTTGATGATGATGGGATAGGTTCTGTATTCTATAGCCATGTTATTTTTTTCACTTTTGCTTCATGTCATATTTGTTTAAAAGAAATCATTTTATCTGGTTCACAGTACTTGTTTTGTTTTGTCCTTAGTAGAAATAAATATTTTAACATTCTCGAGATGTGTTGCCAAGTACTTTTTGTGAAATCTACCATTGGTACCTTTTTCTTTCACTATTTAGATTTACTGATTAAGTGATTTCAAGATGTTCCATATATGAATATTCACAGTGTTAAATAATTTTTATTTAATAGATAAATAAAGTAATAAAAATGACTAAAATATATAAGATAGAGTTGTCTTAATATTTTATTTTGATGTTTAAACTTTACTTGGTGGATGATTTATATTTAAGTACTTCCAAGTACCATTTAATTTCAATTAAATGTTGCCCCTCAAAGCTTTTTGGGTGTGTTGTTTTGTTGTGTTTTGAAACTTGTTTTAAGACAAGGATTTAGAGATAGTATTAGTTCTAGGCACTAATTTAGTTTGTCATCCTAGGTCATGATTTTGATATAGAGAGACATATTTACCATATGTTAAATTTGTTTTATTATTTTTTCTCAAGAGGTGGAATTTTCTTGCTTTCTTTATTCCTTCTTGATTTTATCTGAATTCATTTAAACTTTAAACAGCACTACTCATTTGAATGGCACAGAGCTGCATGTGATGGTGTATAGTTCTTTATATGGCAGATTCTGATTCTCTGTATTATGATTTGTTGATGAAAGTAAATTTTATAAACTAGCATATGTAAACCCAGTCATACAGCATGCTTGGTAAAGAGTGACTGCTTTTATTTTGGAAAGATGACGTAGAGAGGATTTGTTAATAAAGGCTACAAAACTTAAGGATGTACTCATAAGTAAATTACTTGCCATATTTCAAGCAAGTATATTCATTATCTCTTCTATATTTTGCTAGAACTAAGAGGTACTTTCAAGCACAACTGAAGAGAAACCTTGTTTTCCATAGCTGGTAAGAACTCAGCTCAAAGAGTGGTAAATATTCCTGATCAATTAGATAAATTCATTGAAAGGAAAAACTGCTTGAGGGTTATTTCTACTGACCTCTAATGCCCTGTTAGAATGAGCTGTTAGTCTGGGTAGTTGATTCCAGATCAGGATGGTACTTAATGTTTCTAAATAGTTCATCTACAAAATGGCAGTGTACATCATCACTTCCTGTTCTTTCACAACTGGCTCTTTCTCTGGATTCCCTTTTAATGACTTAGTTTTTGGCATTCTAATATTTTATTAGTTAATTTGGTTAAAATTTTGCTTTAAAATGTTTTAAAGATGGAAGAATTTCTAAGAATCTACTAGATTTAAAGACTTTGAGTAGTATAAAATAATTTTGATGGTAACTTGCTTCCAAACAGTAGCTTTTCAAGCAAATTTAAACTCAAAGCTTTTAAAGAAATATAACAATGTACAGGACCAAAAATATGAGTGAACTAAATAGAATATATATATATAATAAGATTTTGGGAAAATTGAAGGTGGCAGCTAATTAAATGTATCACTGTAAAACAAACATTCTATCAGGGCATCTATATGTTATTTGGCCCCCTGTTAGGATGTCATACCACTAATAAGTTAATTAGTTACAAAATACCAGAAGAACTGGATGCTTTTAACTAAACTATAAAGACTACAAAAATTTTCTGGTACTAAGTAGGTATGAATGAATACATGGTAAATCCAGAAATTATCTGGGCACTGGTCAACTGTTGGTTTTGAAATTAGAGTTGACATTTTTTCATATAACCTGGAAATAAAATTCTATGTTTTTTGACTGGTTTGTATATTACAGTCAGTTAAAGATAACTTTGTATCTTTTTACCAGTAATCTTTACTAAGGATAATTTATTGCAGTCATCCTAATTTAACCTTTTTGAAATTAGGAACTTTTTTGTATTTATTAGTTAAGAGTTGTTGCTTAGTTCAGGATCCCATATAAATGAATCGTGTATAAAATTGAAATTATTTCATTAAGCATAGTGCCAGCATGTTTCTCTGCCGTTTGTTTTCTATACTTGTTCATGGGTGGATTGATTTTGATACTTCAAGAGTTCATATTCTAATTGGAAAAAGATGTAAACCTTTATTATTTCATTCTACTATATTTCATTATTGGATTAAAGTATTTTAACTTTAAGCAATAAAAATTAATACTTAATTTCATTCAAGATGTGCCATACGGAACCGTTCTGGTGGCACAGGGGTTAAAAATCTCAGCACTATGAAGCTATCACCAGCCATTGCAGCTTTCGTTCATCCCCAGCCAGGGAGCTAACCTACATGGCACAGCAAACTCTTCTGTCTAGCCCACTGCTCCCCTCTGCAGTGTGTTTCAGTAGATCTACCTTTTCTGCTGCCCACTCTGTTTCTGGTAAATCCTCTCAAGCACTTACCCCCATCCCTTGCACATCTGGGCCACACCCCAGTTCTTGTATGCATAAATAAATAAAATCTTAGGGGAAAAAACGGTGTGTCATACCTTCTAAAAAATTCACATGAATTGAAAAGTAGTCTCAAAGGATTGGAAACTAATTTTCTTTTTTATTTTTCTTTAATTTATTTTTTTTTAAGATTTACTTATTTATGCACACAAGAACTGGGGTATAGGTCAGAGGTGCAGGAGGTGAGAGGAGTCACCAGAGACAGAGTGGGGAACAGAATAGGCAGATCGATTGAAACACACTGCCAAGGGGAGCAGTGGGTGCAGCAGGAGAGGTCTGCTGCACCATGTGGGTCCCCTCCCTGGCCAGCAGCAGGGATCGAACTCGTGCTGCAGTGGCTGCGATCTGCTTCATAGATCTGCTTCATAGTGCGTTGCTTAACCCACTGCGCCACCAGGGAGGCCCTTTTTCCTTTAATATATCTATTTTTTAAGATTTTTAATTTATGTATACAAGAGTAAGGATACAGGCCAGAGGTGCAGAAGGTGAGAGGATTCACCAGAGACAGAGTAGGGAGCAGAACAGGCAGATCTACTGAAATACATTGCTGAGGGGAGCAATGGGCTAGGCAGGAGAGATCCATCTCACCATGTGGGTCCCCTCCCTGGCCAGGATCCAACTCTTGCTGCTGTGCAGCAGATGCTTCACTGTGTGGTGCTCAACCCTCTGCGCCACCAGGGAGGCCCTGGAAACTAATTTTCAATTGGGATTTATCTGTCAACATTTGTTAATTTCTTTATCACTTTTCATTTGTGCTAGAAGCAAACTTTGTTCTGAAATATAATATAGGGCTGCATTTTTTACCTAGTGACAAAGTTAAGTGACTCTTAATAGGTGAAAAGGTTTTTCAGGGCCTCCCTGGTGGCGCAAGGGGTTAAGCACTTCACTAAGAAGCACAGGCAGCCACTGCAGCAGGAGTTTGATCCCTGGACAGGGAGGTTACTCACATGGTCCTGCCTCACCCCCTGCACCCCTCAGCAGTGTATTTCAGTCAGTTCACCTGTTCAGTTCCCTACTCTGTCTGGTGAATCCTCTTAATGCCCCCACCCCTGTGCCTCTGGCCTGTACCCTAGTTCTTGTATGTGTAAATAAACAAATCTCTTTAAAAAATCGTTTTTCAAAATATAAGTAAAAGTACAGGTTAGCAAATGCTTTAAATGCTTTGCATAATATATACCTGTTAAATGTGCTCAAAGTGGTATAGCTATTTAATCATAATGGCTTTTAATGGACTAAACCTTATTTTTTTCCCCCCTTAAAGATTCATTTACTTATGCATATAAGAACTGGGGCAAAAGCCAGAGGTGTGGGAGGTGAGAGGACCCACTAACGACAGTTTGGGGAGCAAAACAGGCAGATACAGAAATACTCTCCTGAGGGGAGCAGTGGGCAAGACAGGAGAGGTCTGCCACCCCATGTGGGTCACCTCTCTGGCGGGAATTGAACCCATGCTGAGTGGCTGCTGATGTTGTACAGCGCCCAGCCCGCTGCATCTCCAGGGTTTGTTTTTTAAAATTTTATTTTTATGAAGAGAACTGGAGTGTAGACCAGAGGTGTGGGGAGTGGGAGATGGAAGGTGTGGAGAGTGGGAGATGGGAGTGGGGTGGTGAGAGAATTCACCAGAGACAGAGTGGGGAGCAGAACAGGTCGATTTTTGCTGAAATATACTTCTGAGGGGATCAGCAGGTGAGACTGGAGAGGTCTTCTGTGCCTTGTAGTTTAACTCCCTGGCTGACTTAAATATGTTGATACTAATCCCTTGAGCCACTAGAGATCCCCCCACCCCCTTTCAAATTTAAAGATGGCAAGGGGTGGGGCCTCCTTGGTAGCACTAGGGGTTAAGCAGCATGCTATGAAGCATCTACAGCCACTGCAACACCAGTTTGATCCCGAGTTAGGAAGATGACCCACATGGCTCAGCAGACCTTTCCTGTCTTGCCTGCTGCTCCTCTCAGCAGTGTATTTCAGTCAGTCAGCCTGTTCGCTCCCCATTCTGTCTCTGGTGAATCCTCTCACCTCCCACACCATTGACCTGTACCCAGTTCTTGTATGCATAAATAAATCTTTTAAAAAAATAAAGATGACAAGGGGTTAAATGTTTCCTTTTGATAGTTATTCAATGAAATAATGTTATGCAGATTTAGAAGTAGGTGAATTACTTCAGAAAGACATGCAAATGTTTCTGAGAAAGCATTAACAAATGAATACAACAAAATATTTTGATTTGCAGCCATCAATAATAATATAATTGCCACTTAATATATCTCAGTTTACCATTTACTAGCTGTAACTAATTTATGTAAGTTTTTAAACTTCATTTTTCTCAATCTATAAAATGAAACTTTTATAAGGTAGTTAGGTTTAAATTGGATAATCCTTGTTAAGTACTTAACAGATTGCCCCACACATAGTAAGCACTCAGTAAGTTGTTGGCTATCACACACTAGCTGCTTAATAAATGATTACAAATGAATAAGGGAATCTGCTAATTAGGAATGAATTGAATTTCATAATTTTGATTTTGGATTTATACATATGGAACTGGATATGTTTGGAAGAAATAGTTATAATTTCTAACCAAGGGTAGGTAGCTTACAAACTTAATTTTTAAAAAGAAAGATAACACTAAAATCTACAGCACATGGAAGGTTTATTAAGAAAAAGATACCGGGCCTCCCTGGTGGCGCAGTGGGTTAAGCAACGCACTATGAAGCAAACCGCAGCCACTGCAGCATGAGTTCGGTCCCTGCTGCCAGCCAGGGGTGGGGACCCACATGGAGCAGCAGACCTCTCCTGCTGTGCCCGCTGCTCCCCTCAGCAGTGTACTTCCGTTGATCTGCCTGTTCT
>JAGFMF010011578.1:2115929-2127346 GCA_019455555.1 Galemys pyrenaicus | reverse complement strand
CACAGAGAGCAGGGAGCAGAACAGGCAGATAAACGAAACACACTGCTGAGGGGAGCAGCGGGCAAGGCAGGAGAGGTCTGCTACGCCATGTGGGTCCCCTCCCTGGCCGCCAGCAGGGATTGAACTCGTGCTGCAGTGGCTGCGGTTTGCTTCATAGTGCGTTGCTTAACCCACTGTGCCACCAGGGAGGGCCCAAGTTCCCAAATATTTTACTTATCCCAGAACCAAACCTGCTGCTCATTAAGCTGTTGTTCACTCTTTCTTCTATTTCCCCTACCTGGATAACTTCCAAGCCGCATTCTATCCCTGTTGATATGCCTATTTTGGATATCTTACATAAATGTAATCATATGCTAGATGGTCTTCTACATCTGGTTTTTTTCATTTGATATCGTAATTTGGAGGCTCATTCACACTTTTGGTAACATGCATTATTACTTCTTTTCTTTTTTAAAAAAGTTATTTATTTGGGGAGTCTCCCTTGTGGCACAAGGGGTTGAATGCTGTGCCGTGGGGCTTCTGCAGTCACTGCAGCATGAGTTTGCGCCCCAGCCAGGGTGACTCACATGGCGCAGCGGACCTCTCCTGCCTCACCTGCTGCTCCCTCTCAGCAGTGTATTTCAGTTGATCTGCCTGTTCTGCGCCCCACTAGTCTCTGGTGAATCTTCTCACCTCCCCCCCCCCCCCCCCCCCCCNCTTCTCCCCCCCCCCCCCCCCCCCGCACCTCTGACCTATACGCTAGCTCTTGTGTGCATAAATAAATAAAAAAATCTTTAAAATAAAATAAAACCAACAAGGGAGAAACCACTCCAGGAGGAGTGAGCCCCTCCCAAAGAGTAGGTGGGACTGCTGCCTTCCTTTAAAAAAAGAAAAATTTATTTATGCATACAAGAACTGGAGTACAAGCTAGAGGTGTGAGGGTGAGCAGATCCACCAGAGACAGAGTGGGGAACAGAACTGGCAGATTGACTGAAATTCACTGCTGAGCGGAGAAGCGGCAAAACAGGAGAGGTCTGCTGCGCCTTGTGGTTCAGCTCCTTGGCTGGGGATTGAACTGATGCTGCAATGGCTGTGGATGCTTCACAGTGCCGTGCTTAGCTTAACCCCTTGCACCACCAGGGAGGCCCCTTTGCCAGTTTTTCTATTATGACTTTGTTCTGTTCTGGTATCCAACACTACAGTTTTGTTGTGTGTTCCTTGCTTTTCCAGTACATCAGTCTTTCCTTATGGTTCATGATCTTGACATTTTTTCAAATCTTAACACTTCCGATAAGTACTGTCTCTCAGTTTGGGCTTATCTGGTGTTTTCTCATGATTAGATTGAGGCTAAGCTATATCAGAATGATACACTCTTGTGATATGATGTGATACAAGATTCTGCTTTATTTTACTATTGCTGTTTACTTGTTTGATTTGCTGAAGGTGGTGTCTGTTGCATTTTTCAACTGTGGTTACTATTTTCCCCCTTTTAATTAATAAACATCAAAGACTGAGTACTGTGGTACTTTTGTCAGCACTAAGAAACTGACATGAGTATATTATTTCAAAATAAAATTCTAGGGGCCTTCCTGGTGGTACAAGGGGTTAAGTTGCAGCAATATGAAGCTATCCGCAGCCACTGCAGCACGAGTTCAATTCCTGGCCAGGGAGCTAACTCACATGGCACAGCAGACATTTCCTGCCTTGCCTGCTGCTCCCCTCAGCAGTGTATTTCAGTAGATGTCCCTGTTCTGCTCCCCATTCTGTCTCTGGTGAATCCTTACCCCCTTGCACCTCTAGCCTGTATCTGAGCTCTTATATGTATAAATACATAAATCTTTTTTAAAAAGTTCCAGACCTTAGTTTGGATTTTACCAGTTTGTTTCATTTATTACTTTTTCTGTAACTGTAGTCTTTTTTTTTTTTTTAAAGATTTATTTATTTATGCATACAAGCACTGGGGTACAGGCCAGAGGTGTGGGGGGGTGAGAGGATTCACCACAGAGAGCTGGGAGCAGAACAGTCAGATCAACAGAAGCACACTGCTGAGGGGAGCAGCGGGCACAGCAGGAGAGGTCTGCCGCACCATGTGGGTCCTCTGCCTGGCTGGCAGCAGGGATCGAACTCATGCTGCGGTGGCTGCTGTTTGCTTCATAGTGTGTTGCTTAACCCACTGCGCCACCAGGGAGGCCCTTTTTTTTTTTTTTTTTTAAGATTTAGTTAATGCATTCAAAATTTGGGGTACAGGCTAGAGGTGTGGGCGGTGAGAAGATTCACCAGAGACAGAATGGGGAGCTGAACAGGCAGATTGAAATACACTGCTGAGGGGAGAAGTGGGCGAGTCAGCAGAGGTCTGTTGCACCATGTGGGTCTCCTCCCTGCCCGGGGACCGAACATCTGCTGCAGTAGCTGTGGATGCTTCATAGTGTGGTGCTTCACCCCTTGTGCCACCAGGGAGGACCATTGTCTTCTTTTGAATCCAGCGTTTTCTTAGCTCTTTCTAACCTCAGTTTTTATGATATTCATATACTTGAGCATTCAGTATTCTGAAGAATGCCCTTCCCCCTCCCCAAACTAGTTTGTCTGATATTTTTATTAACGTAAAGTGATGGGTTTGGGAGAAGAATATCACACAGGTATAAACCTTTCTCATTGCATCATAATCAGTATGTACATGATAGCCATGTGACAGCACTGATGAATATGTTAGCCTTCTTCACTTTGTTGATGTATTGTATGCTAGTAACTCACCACATAGTTTTTCCTATTTCCCTACTATCTTCTTGGAAGTAAGTCACTAAGTCATGTCCACTGCTTAAATGGTGAAGATCCTGTGATATTGATTTGCATTTCTTTGTTGTTGCTTATTGCTATCTATATGGGCTTTAGCTAAGTTTGTTGAAATTTTAAAATTAGGTATGTTGTTATTATTTAGTTATGAACTCTTTATTCAGAATATAACCCATTTTTAAGAAGATTTTATTTTTTCATAGAACTGGGGTGCAGGGGTTGAGAGCATTCACCAGAAACAGAGTAGGGAGAGAAAAGGAGGATCTACTGAAACACACTGCTGAGGGGAGCACCAGCGGGGAGAGGTCTGCTGTGTGTACCTTGTGAGTTAGTTCCCTGGCCAGGGATTGAACTGAGGTTTCAGTGGCAAGTAGCAGTAGCATAATAGTGCTACCTGGGAGGCCCTGTTTTTAAGTTTTATTAGGTATACACATTCAGAATTGTATATATTCGTTAACTGTCTTTTTCTCATTACAAAATAGTCCTTTTTATCTATGGTAACTTTCCTTATTCTGAAAGGTTCTTTAGCAATATAGCAATTCCAGTGTTTTTTAAAGATTTACAAACATTGTGATAAAATAACATTTTGATATTGTGGATATCTTGTTGGCAGTTATTTAGTGCCTTTTGCAAAAATGGTTTCTTAGTCTATGCCTTTTATTTGGAATGGTCTTAGACCATTTATATTTAATGAGAATAACAATATGGTTGGGTTTCAGTGTTCCTTTTTGTTATTTCTTTTCTCTTTTCCTTCTTTTACTTGTTTTCTATTTGTTCCATCTTTTGATTGTTCCTTTTGTCCTTTTCTTGTCTCTGTCAGTTATTCAGTTTTATCTCCACAGTAGGCTTGTCAGCCACAATTTTTAAAAAAGTGGCTGTAAGGATGTTATAATAGGTTTCTTCATCCTTTTTAGAACAAAAAGGTTATTAAGCTCTCTAGTAGATTTTGTGCACAGCTTTAATTTTTTAAAAGATTTGTTTTTGCATACAAGAACTGAGGTACAGGACAGAGGTGTGGGGTGTGCGAGGTTCACCCAAGACAGTGGGGAACAGAACAGAAGGATGTACTGAAATACACTGCTGAGGGGAGCAGTGGGCAAGGCAGGAGAGGTCTGCTGCGCCATGTGGGTCAGCTCCCTGGCCAGAGATTGAACTCATGTTGCAGTGGCTGCAGATAGCTTCATAGTGCTGAGACTTAACCCCTGCACCACCAGGGAGACCCCATGCAGCTTTTTAAAAAGTTAGTATTCTGTAATGAATATATACTTATATTTTTAATGCTGACTTTTATTTATTTTTAAAGATTTATTTATGCTTACAAGAGCTGGGGTGCATGCCAGAGGTATGGGGATGGAGGGCTGGTGAGAGGATTCACCAGAGACAGAGTGGGGAGCAGAACAGGTAGATCTGCTGAAATACATTGCTGAGGGGAGCAGCGGGCAAGGTAGGAGAGGTCTGCTGCACCATGTTGATTAGTTCCCTGACTGGAGATCAAACTCATGCTGCAGTGGCTGGCGGTAACTTGATAGTGCTTTGTCTTTAACTCCTCTATTACAGGGAGGCTCCTTAATGCAGACTTTTAAATTGTCACCTGTTTTCATGAATTAGGGTTTTACAACTTTTGTATGTAGTAAAAACCAGAAAGTCTTTACTGACCATGTTATTGCCAAGCATCTCAAAGAGGGAATTCGCATGGACATATTTAGGCAAATTGACAAAGCAATTAAAGAAAGTAATAAAATAATTAAAAAAAAATGATTTCCTAATTAGCTCTATT
The DNA here is from genome assembly GCA_019455555.1 of Galemys pyrenaicus. Classification (NCBI taxonomy): domain Eukaryota; kingdom Metazoa; phylum Chordata; class Mammalia; order Eulipotyphla; family Talpidae; genus Galemys; species Galemys pyrenaicus. Next base: position 2,122,800 of record JAGFMF010011578.1, on the reverse strand, counting down.
TACTTTCTCAAGGGTTGTCAATAAATATTGTAAATATCTCTAAAACTGTTCTAATGCTTTTCTTATCATTAGTGAAATCCTGACTTCCTGATCCTCTACAATGTAGTATGTAGCTGATATCTCATTTTGTAGGCATATAATGGGTCTCTTTAACTTACCACATTTTCCTTTAAATAATATTATACCACTTAATGTATAAATGAGACTCTTATAGTGGCACACTTTTTTTTTTGTACTGTTGTCATATATTGTTCTTAAATGTATGTGAAGAACCCCAGATTGCATTGTCCATTATACTTTAAAAATAGTTAAGTTAGTCTTTTATACTTATCCCATAATTTTATTATTATACTTCATCCCTTTATGTTGTAGACCCGTTTCTATTCACTATTATTTTCTTTGTACTTGAAACTTTTGTTTTATAAAATTGTATATTCACATGAGAATTATACAGAGAAATTCTGTATACTCTTTTCCCATTTTCCCAGAGTCATATCTTGTATAGTATAGTACTATAACCAAGAATTGATACTAATGAAGTCCACTTGACTTACACTACTCAGTATGTCTATTTAGTTTGTATGTATATTATATGCATTTTTTTTGCAAGTTGGTTTATAGCTTCTACAGTTAAGATAAAAAATAGTTCATCACAGTATTCACTGTTTTTTATTGTCATATCTATGCATCTCCCTTGCTTATCCCATCTTTGGGAAGTCACTGTTTTGTTCTTCATAACTATAATTTTAATTTTTATAGGATGTATGGAGTAATGCTGTGTAACTTTTTGAAATCGCTATTTTTTTGAACTTAGCGAAATTAACTTCAGAGCCATCCAAGCTGTTGAATGTACCAATAGTTTCTTCTTATTGCTGAGTAGTATACCATGATGTGGCTGTACTACATTTTGTTTAATCACTTACCCATCAAAAGATTTTTATTTTTTAGCAGTTTTTTGTTATTAAAAATAAAACACACACACATATATATACACACACACAAATAGCATTCAGGTTTTAGCTTGTCTGGGGTAAATATCCAGGAGTACAATCCTTTGGTCGTATGGTAAAAACGTACAAGTTTTATATGAAATTGCTATATTTTTCTAGAGTGTCTATATAAAGTTAATATTCCTACCAGCAGGACATAAGTAACCCATTTTTTCACACCTTCAGCATTTTTAAAATTTTTATTCTAAAAGGTACAGGCCCGAGTTATGGGCTGTGTGTGTATGTGAGAGGATTCACTGAGACTGAGTGGTAATAGAACAGGTAGATAAATTGCAAACCACTGCTGAGGGGCACAGCAGGCTAGACAGGAAAGGTCTGCTGTGCCATGTGAATCATTTCCCTGGCCGGTCAGTGATCAAACTCATACCGAAATATACTGGTGAGGGGAGCAGGTTTTCCTATTCAAAAATACTGAATAACCTGCTAGTAGTCTTGGTTTATACATAATCAACTTTGACTCAGTAGTAGGTTCAATTAAGTAATTACTTTTATGCATCTTGAAGTATAATATTGCACCAGCTATTACTTATTATTTATATTTAATCAGTGTCTTAGCTCAAGGCTTCCATGGTGTTGCAAGGAGTTAAGTCGCACCACTATGAAGCATCTGCAGCCATTGCAGCAACAGTTGGATCCCTGGCTAGGAAGCTGACCCACATGGCACAGCAGACCTCTCCTCTCTTGCCTGCTGCTCCCCTCAGCAGTATATTTCAGTAGATCTGCCTGTTCTGCTCCCACCCTGTCTTTGGTGAATCCAGTCAACCCCCACATTTCTGGCCTCTACTCCAGTTCTTGTATATATAAATAAATATATTTTTTGAAAATTATCTTAGTTTTCACTGTTTATTCTAAGTGCAGTAAATTGGAAGACTTGACTTTTGGTTTACCAGATTGTAAAAATCTGGCAGATTCCTGTACCATGTTTCTAGAAATTCAAATGTAGTTTTGATGCGGGTCCTTAGAGTATGCATTTTTTTAAAAGATTTTATTTATTTATGCATACAAGAACTGGGGCATAGGCCAAAAGGTGCTGGGGGGTGAGAGAATTCACTAGACACAGAGTGGGGAACAGAACAGGCAGATCTACTGAAATACACTTGAGGGGAGCAGTGGGCAAGGCAGGTCTGCTGCGCAAGGTGGGTCCCCTTTCTGGCCAGAGATCGAACTCTTGCTGCAGTGGCTGAGGATGTTTCCATAGTGCAGTGCTTAACCCTTGTGCCACCAGGGAGGCCCTGCATTTTTTTTTTTTTAAGATTATTTATATATGCACACAAGAGTTGGGCTATAATCCAGAGGTGCGGGGTGAGAGGATTCACCAGAGACAGAGAGGGGAGCAGAACAGGCAGATTTACTGAAATACACTGCTGAGGGTGTTACAGGGTAGGGAGAGGGGCACTTTAAAATTCCCAAACTGCCTCAATGCACTATGAAGCAAACCTCAGCCACTGCAGCAGGAGTTCGATCCCTGCTGCCGGCCAGGGAGGGAACCCACATGGTGCGGCAGAACTCTCCTGCTGTACCCGCTGCTCCCCTCAGCAGTGTACTTCTGTTTATCTGCCTGTTCTGTTCCTGGCTCTCTGTGGTGAATCCTCTCACCCCCCCCCCCACCTCTGGCCTGTACCCCAGTGCTTGTATGCATGCATGCATAAATAAAAAAATAAACAAATTCCCAAACCTGCCCTTTTTAAATGGGTTTTGTTATTTGTTGTATTAAGGTAAATATATAAGGCCTTTAATGGAATGGAACTTTAATATAATTAGGTATAATATAGAAAGGATAAAGAATATAGTTACTAAGTTCAGTATTTAAAGTTACCCATCTCCTTGAGGGTAAAAGTTTAGTTAAATAGGATTGGTTTAAAAAGTAAGGTTTAAAAGCCTGCCACAAGTTTAAAGGAACTTTTAGTAGAGATTTATAGAAAAGGGTTAGAAAGAGATAAATTTGGGAGGAAAAGAGTAAAATTAAGACGAAAGCTGCTGTTATTAAGCTCCCCACAGGACTCTTACATCTGTTTTAATTAGTTTAAGACTAAAAAGCAAGCGCAGGTTTTTTTATATGTTTTTTGTTTATGTGCCTTCTCCACACCTCCTTGCTGGTTTTAATTTGCTTTTTTCTTCCTCCCTTCTTTCTGTCCTTTTATCTCTCCTCTCTCCTATATATATATATATATATATATATATATATATATATAGTTGTGCTTAGTTCCACCCACTTAAGGCAGAACCAGGATTTTGGGATTTCCCCCTTTCTTGGGGACCACCCTGTTACAGGGGAGCAGTGGATGAGACAGGAGAGGTGTAGTGTTTGTGGATAGCTTCTTAGTGGTATGACTTTACATTTTGTGACACCTGGTAGAGCTCAGTCTGTATTTTAAATTTGAAGTAATTGTCTTGCAGGGTACTGTGGATCACACTTGGACTCAATATGAATGTACATGAAAAAATTATATAAACTCATAATTTCTGCCTATTAAAACAGGTGTTTTTTTAATTGCCTCTCTGTAATTTGTGTATTCACACTGATGTTTCTTAAATACTTGCTTAGATGTGTCAGGTACATCTATTCAAAGGTAAATAAGGTAGCTTCTTTTTTTTTAAGGAACTCACCTAGTGATAGATGAAACAGATATGTAAGCAAATAATTCAGTACAGTGAGATGATGTAAGTGCTAAAATCCAAAGCAGCACATACTCACTGACAGCATTCATTTATTATGCCTGGAATAAGCATTGTCTTGGGGAACATTTCCCAGTGGAGTTGATGTCCAGAAAAGTGAAGAAAGGAGAGAGTTTGATATGAAATGTTTTTTGGTTTTGCCTGTGTTTTCTATACATATTTCACTTTATCCATCACCAGTGTCCCCAAGACATAGGCATTATTCTTTTCTGTTTCAAAGATGGGAAAACTGAGGTCAGTTATTTGCCCAACAGATTGATTCCCAATATTTAGTATCTTTGGCTGATCAGTTTTGGGACTTAGATGATATCATCCAAAACATGTGAGTTTAAGTTACTGTGGGTTCAAGACCCTATAAAGATGAACATTGTGAGAAATGGGCGACCTGTGTCATTACAGTAAGTTAGAGGATGATGAGGCTTTAGGGTCAGACTATGCAAATCCTTAAATGTCACATTAAGAATTTTTGTTTCAACTGAAGTATAGTGTAAAGGCTTGGAGTACTTAAATAAAGGGAATGACATAATCAGATTTGCATTTTTAAAGGTCAGCTGGTTATAGTAGACCAAATGGTTTGGATGGGGGCCAAGAGTAGATGCAATGGCACCATTTAGGAGGTTATTACAATGAGATAAAGTGCTGGCCTAAATGAAATAAGGACACGTGATTGTGGAGCTGGAGAAAAGGCCAATTTAGGAAAGGTTCAGGAGAAAAATTTATATGTGACTTGATGATGGTTAGGTTATGAGAGAAGGAAAAGGAGGTTCAAAAATAACTAGGGGGCCTCCCTCATGGCACAAGAGGTTAAATTTCAGCGCTATCAAGCTATTTCCAGCCACTGCAGCACAAGGAGCTAACCCACATGGCCCAGCAGACCTCTCCTGGCTATTCCTCTGTTCCCTTCAGCGGTGTATTTCAGTTAGTCCTCCTGTTCTGCTCTGTCTCTGGTGAATCCTTTCACACACCCACACCCCACCCTGCACCTCTGGCCTACACCCCAGTTCTTGTATACATAAATAAATCTTAAACACACATACACACACACACACACACAGAGGTTTCTTGGGCCTCACAGGTGGTGCAAGGGGTTAAATATCAGTTCAATCACCAAACTTCTAGTTCTCAGAATCTCTTAATGGGAATAGAGAAAATCCTGAGAGATGAGAGCCTGTGAAAAGTTGGAAAACATGAAAATACTAAACTTTGTTTTACTGGGTACTAATTTTCTTGTAAATGCTATGGCCACATAATAAATTTTTTCTTTTTTTTTTTTTTTAAAGATTTATTTATTTATGCATACAAGCACTGGGGTACAGGCCAGAGGTATGGAGGGTGAGAGGATTCACCACAGAGAGCAGGGAGCAGAACAGGCAGATCAACAGAAGCACACTGCTCAGGGGAGCAGTGGGCCAGGCAGGAGAGGTCTGCCTGCGCCATGTGGGTCCCCTCCCTGGCCGGCAGCAGGGATCGAACTCGTGCTGCAGTGGCTGAGGTTTGCTTCATAGTGCGTTGCTTAACCCACTGCGCCACCAGGGAGGCCCAATTTTTTCTTGTTTTAATGTTTAACATTTTAAAAGATAGAAGACTCACCTTTCAAAAAATATAAAAACAGTGAAAATTCTTCCTCCCATTTTTGTGTCTCAGGATTTTGAGTCTTTCCCCAAAGGACACCAGTTTTATCATTTTCCAAATATCTTTGTAAAAGTACTTTATGTATGTGCAAGAAGATTTGTATGTATAACAGAGTTCTTATGTGATGAAAAGAATAATTTTTTAATTTCTGAAATAATTTAAGTCATTTGATAAAGTATATCTCCTTTACATCTAAAATACTGTAATGTGATTCTTATGCCAACCACCTAGAGCTAGTATCAGATTATGCAGATTTATTCACTTTAGCTATATAGAAGTTCAGTGGTTATCAGACAACCCACACTTCTGACCAATAGGCTATAAGTCCGGGGGGTTCCCATGACTCACCTCAGGTTTGATAATTTATTAGAACAACTACAGAACTTGGGAAAGTATTTACTGTTACCATTTTATTATAGAGGATACCAGTCAGGAATAACCAAATGAAAACATAGAGCTAAAATTGGGAGGGTTCTAGATGAAGGCCTTCCAACTTCCTCTCCCTCTGGAGTTAGGAAGCATCATTTGTGTGTTGGAGTGTATAGTTTTTTTTTTAATTTCTGCATGTTGACCTGATTAAGTTAATGATAATGTATTGGTCTCTTGGATAACAAAGCCACTGTTTTTTTTGTTTGTTTTTTATTATTTAATTAATTAATTATATTTGACATCGTTTGTATTCCTCAGGGAGTAACCACCACCATTCCACCCGTGCACCATCATCTCAGTCCCTTGTGCTCTTTCTGCCCTCATCCCCATCTTTGCCCTCCCCTCTTTCTCCTCCCCCCCATGGTCTCTTTGGTTTATCTTGGATATTTGGTCTTGTTTTTTGTTTGCTTTTGGTTATAACTGCCCAATTCCTTTAGCTTATTTTTCTTTGTTTTGTTGTTGTTATGCTCTTTCATATTCCTCCTAATAGTGAAGCCATCCTATATTTTTCTCTTGCCTTCTGACTTGTTACACTGAGTATAATTCCTTCCAGTCCCATCCATGTTTCTATAAATGTCCCTAGTTTCTCATTTTTGATTGCTGAATAATATTCCATTGTGTATATGTACCACATCTTCTTGATCCAGTCATCTACTTTTGGGCATTTGGATTGTTTCCAGGTCTTACCAATTACAAATAGTGCTGCAATGAACATAGGAGTACAGGTGCTCTTTTGATTGGTGTGTTTGTGTCCTTTGGGTAGATTCCTAGGAGTGGGATTGCTGGATCATATGGTAGTTCCATTTCTAGTAGACTGAGGAACTTCATATCGTCTTCCATAATGGTTGGATTAGCTTGCATTCCCACCAGCAGTGTACTAGGGTTCCTTTTTCTCTGCATCCCTGCTAGTATTTGTTGTTGTTTTTTTTTTTTGATGTATGCCATTCTTACTGATGTAAGGTGGTACCTCATTGTGGTCTTGATTTGCATTTCCCTGATTAAGAGGGATGCTGAGCATTTTCTCATGTCTGTTGGCCATGTGTATGTCCTCTTTGGAGAAGTGTCTTTTAAGTTCTTCTGCCCATTTTTTGATTGGGTTTTTTACTTTATTTTTCTTGAGTCTT
>JAGFMF010011578.1:2087431-2110845 GCA_019455555.1 Galemys pyrenaicus | reverse complement strand
CTCTCTGTGGTGAATCCTCTCACCCACCCCCACACCTCTGGCCTGTACCCCAGTGCTTGTATGCATAAATAAATAAATCTTTAAAAAAAAAAAAAAGAATTGTTATTACTTGTTTCTTTAAAGTCTCATGAAATTTGCTAGTGAAACTTATTTCACTTGAGTTCTCAATGTGAAAGTACTTTGTTTATTTGATTTCTTTAATATACATAACTATTCAGATTATTTGTTCTTTAGTGAGTTTTGGTAGATTTTATAGGTCAGTTTGTCTTTTTCATCTGTATTGTCAAATTTAAACTTAGAGCTGTTCATTGTATTTTCTCATTCTTTGAATATCTTAGGGTCTGTAGTAATATATTCCCCCTCTGAGTTTGCTTCATATAACTTGAAGCTCTTTTGTCATGTATATGTTTACAAATAATAGGATTTGATGAGTGAATTCATATTATGTAATGTCACTCTTTATCCTTTGTGATATTCCTAGGTCTGGAGTCTATTTTGTCTGATACTGATATAACCAGGCCAACTAAATCACACACACACACACACACGTTCTCTTTTTTAAAATATTTTACATTTAGAGCAGTTCTTCTGGCAACAGATACTTTTAGTTTTCCTTCATCACAAATTTTTTTCCCCTTCATTTCTGAAAAAGACTTGCTAGATTAGGATTCTATTCTGGTTGGCAGTCCTTTCTTCTTACCATCTTAAAGATGTACTCCATTGTTTTTTTATGAGAAATATGTAGTCATTTAAATTTTTGTTTATCCTCTTTTTTTTTTTTTTAAGCATTTTGATGTGAGCAGGCCTGATTTTCTTTGAATTTGCCTTGTTTGGGATTTGCTGAGCTTCATTCTAAATTGTTGTCTTTTTTCAAGTCTGGAGTCTTTTTTGCTCTTACTAATTTTTTTTTCTGTACTCAGCTACTTTTTCTCTCTTAATATAGTACCAGTGATGTGAAACTTAGATGATTTCCTCTTGTCCCACAAGTTGAAAAACTTTCTCAATTTTAAATCTCTTTTTCCTTCTTTGTTCTTCAGTTCAGGTAAATTTCTATTGCTCTGTAAGTTTATTAGCTTTTCCCCCTGTTATCTGTGTTCTGCAATTGGGTTCATGCACCAGTATAAAAATAATTTTCTGACGCTATTTTTATCAGTTCTGAATTTTTCATGTGTTGTTTCGTGTGTGTGTTTTTTTTTTAAGTTTCTATTTCTTTGCTGAGAACTTAGTTCTTTCTAAACATTTCAAGAGGGTTAACTGTGTTAAAGTATTTATGTGATATTCCAACATGAGTCATTTTGAAGTAGGCAATCTATTGGTCCACTCTTCCCTTGATAATCTGTCACATTTTTCCAATTTTGTGTGCATGTTTGTTTGTTTGTTTTTTTGCATGTAGACTCACTTTGCATATTATTTCACACATTTGAGTGTTATATTGCCTTTTTGAGTTCAGTTCCTATCCTCTGGAGACTACTGATTTGTTTTAGTAGGTACTAACAAAAATTTAGATGGTAGATTTGTCTCACTTTTTGTGGGTGGTAGTTCTAATAACAGTTCAATTTTCAAAACATTTGTTTTGCTCTTTGAATTTGCATTAACTTTTGTAAAGTCTGGGTCTTGGGCAGTGGTTTATATGTTAGTTCTCTTTAGTGTATGTAGCCTTTGCTACTTTTTTTTGCATTTGTTTCACATAACACCAATCAGCATTTGTATTGTTTATACAAATTATAGGGAGTTAGGGATATTTTCATATCTCCTCTCTAGGATTTATCCCCATATATTTCCTCTGACCAGAAAGACCAGTTTCTCTCAGAGTTTTTAGACCTCTGCATTGTACTGTCTGTCCCCCATAACTGGGAGTTGTTTCTAGGTGGAGTTGAGGGAAGAGAGGAAGGATAAAAAATATAATGGAATTTCCTTCATACATTTTAGGCATCAGGGTGCCCGCTGTTGTCTAGTTTTTTCTAGCCAGGGAGATTGATTTTCTTGCTATTTTTGTTTCTGGGGCAGTACAGTTCTGTGGCTGAGACTTTCAGGATGGAAAAAAGAAGAAATGCCATTGCTGCCTGCTCTCCACTCCTATCCCTTCTCCCCCAGTCTGTAGAACTCCTTTTCTTTGTCCTTTGGGCAAAGGTTTTCTTATGACACCCTCAGATACTTCTTAGGTCAAAGACATGATAAAAGAGAAAATAAATTCAAAAACCTCATGGTGAAACCCAATTTTAAATAAAAAAGGGCCTCCCTGGTGGCCCAGCGGATTGAGCGCCACACTGTGAAGCATCTGAGGCAGAGCAGCGGCACAGCAGCACGAGTTTGATCCCTGGCCAGGGAGGGGACCCACATGGCACAGCAGAACTCTCCTGCCTGGCCTGCTGTTTCCCTCAGCAGTGTATTTCAGTCAATCTGCCTCTTCTGCTCCTCACTCTGTCTCTGGTGAATCCTATCATCTCCCACAGCTCTGATCTGTACCCCAGCTATGCATAAATAAATAAAACTTTAAAAAATAATAGTAAAAATATTGATATTTTAAAATACATAAAAAATATATTTTTTTATAATTAAAAAAACAACAAGACAAATTTCAGTGCTTCAAGCTATTCGCCACCCATTGGGACATGAGTTCGATCCCCTGAGAGGGAGCTAGCCCACATGGCAATGGGGCTAGCCGTACACCACCAGGAAGGCAGGAAACCCCACTATTCTTAAGGTTTGACTTCTTCTCACCCTACTCATTTAAATTTTCCGTTTATGGAACGTTGATATGTTTCCTTTGGCTATTTATGTGTTGGTTGGTTACTTTCTGAGTGGTTTGAATGATAGCTATATAGTTAAAGAATGTTAACTTTAAGTTTTGTTTGCTCTGGATATTTCAGTTTTTGTGTAACTCAATTTTCTGTACATAAAATATTTTTTTAAATGTATTTGTCACTTGTGAGTTAAAAAATGCTAATAATCTCTTGGATGTTCTCCCTAGTTAATGTGTTATTCTAGTTTTTAAAATATTCTATTTTACTTTTCTCAGATTTAACTCAAAATTTCTTAAAATTGTAGAAGTATTAAGTGGTTGCTATTTATATTCAGATAATACTACAGATGTTCATACTAGCAAGAAATGCTTTTCACAACCCTTCACCGCCAATTTATCAGAGAAAATATCAACATTTCCATGTATATCCTTCTATACCTAGTTAATTTATAGAAATGACTTCAATTTAAGCCATCTGTTTAATTCTTCAAAGTTAATTTAGGTGTAAGTTGCATAAAATGTATGCATTTTAGTGTAATGTATACAGTGGAGTTTGGCATGTGAATATACACTTGTGTAATTTGCTTACCCCAATCAAGATATAGAACATTTGTCATTACAAAAAGTTCCTCTAGGCCTTCTGTAGCTAATCTCTTCTACTCTCCCCCAGACAATCATGGTTTTATCAATAAACTTGATTTGCCCATTTGAGAATTTATCATGGAACTCATACCATATGTGTTATTTTGTTTCTGATATCTTTTACTTAAAATACTTTTGATAGTCAATTTATTCTTTTTCATTCTGTGAACATTTCATTGTATGACTATACCACAATTTTATTATATGTTTGTGTTATTTGCAATTTGGGGCTATTAATGACTAAAATTTTTGTGTTCAAGTCTTTGTGTATGCCTTTGTCTTCATTTCTTTTGAGTAAATTAATAGGGATTTGTTCTGTTATATAGTAAATGTTTATTTAACTTGATAAACATTTGTCAGTTTCCAAAAGTGGAAAATCATGATTGTACCATTGTACACTTCCATCAGCAACATAATGAATTATTCTTCCATATTTTCACTAATACACTGTCTTTTCTTTTAAATCATCCTAGTGTGTGTATAGTAGTATTTAATTATGTTTCTCTTATGACTCATGCTAATCTTTTCATGTGTGTGTTTGCCATTCTTATGGCTTCCTTAGTGAAATATGTTAAAATCTTTTGTCCACCTTAAAAAATGTTTCTGAAAGCATACTGTGGATTATTAATATTTTCTCCCAGTTTTTTAAGCCATTTATATATTTAAAATACTTAATAAAAAATTGTAGTTGATTACAAAATTTTTTTTTTATAATTTTAACTTCCTTATATTTATTTGACATCAGGTATAGTAGTTACAAAATTTCAATAGTAAGTGAATCTTCCTGTAAAATCACTCAGCCTCAGAAAATATCAGCATGTGGCAAATTTTGTTTCATATACGATTCCTTTCCCTTTTACTTCATTATTCTAAAGCAAATTTTAGACATATAATTTTATCTGATTTATTTACAGATATGGCACAAAGACCTGATGTGGTCTTTGGAGCCTAAAATACTTACTATATGTCCATTTTTAGAAAAAGTTGGTTAAACTTCTTTTGTAGAAGTTAAGTGCTTAAAAAAATTGGAGAGCCACTATTTATCCCTAAAATTTACTTTTTATTTATTTTTTAAAGATTTATTTATTTATGCATACAAGCATTGGGGTACAGGCCAGAGGTGTGGAGGGTGAGAGGATTCACCACAGACAGAGCGGGGAACAGAACAGGCAGACTGACTGAAACACACTGCTGAGGGGAGCAGCGGGTGAGGCAGGAGAGGTCTGCTGCACCATGTGGGTCCCCTCCGTGGCCAGCAGCAGGGATTGAACTCGTGCTGTAGTGGCTGAGGTTTGCTTCATAGTGCGTTGCTTAATCTACTGCGCCACCAGGGAGGCCCTATCCCTAAAATTTAAAAAAAAAAAAAAAATTGTGCAGTTATATGTCCTGTTAATCTGCAAAGTCTACCTAGTTTTTTGCCTTCCTGCTGCCCCTAAACTTGTTTCTTTCTTTTAAGTTGTTTGAATAGTCACCAAACAAGATTTTTATTTGATTTTAGTTTTCATATGTTTCTTTTTGTCCCTCATGAAGTTTATTTGAACTATGTCATTGCCCTTTAGGCATTTAAAGTTACAGTTTTTATTAATTGCATCCTGAAGTATCAATGAAGATGTTTCTAGTAACTGTTCTAGAGTGTTTTTATTTTTGTTCCTATCTCTCCCTCCCTCCCCCAACTCCACAAGAGTTAGTAGTGTTTTTTTTACTACTATTATATTTCATTGGGAGATTCTTAAAATTATCATTGACTTTCTGTGACATGCAAATAGGCTAGTGGTTTCAGGTGTTGTCATATCCCCCATGCCTTTCAGGTAAAGGCATTAGCAGTCATTGATAATAATTGAAAAGAGTCACTATTTTGTATGTTGTTGTTGGATGATGATATTCTATCATTCCTTCATTTATTAGTTAGAATATTTGTGCAGAGAAAGTCTTAACCTTGTTAACTGTTTGGCTTTAGCTATTAGAAAACAGCAAGATAAATGTTAATTCTTTGCCAGTTTACAGAATGAGTTAAGTTTGAATCATCTCATGAAGATCAACGTGTGTGTTTCTCTGAATCAGTATTACTAGTGAATTGTAGTATATTTGATATGTTTGAATTTACTGTAGTTTTATTTCTGTGTGATTCTTTTTTTTTTTTTAAAAAAGATTTATTCATATAAGAACTGAGGTACAGGCCGGAAATGTGGGGGGTGAATGCATTCACCAGAGATGGAAGCAAAATAGGCAGTGTACTGAAACACACTGCTGAGGGGAGCAGCGGGCAGACAGGAGGGGTCCTCTGCTGTGTGGGTCAGTTCACTGGCCAGGGATCAAACTCGTGCTGCAGTAGCTGGCCATAGCTTCATAGTGCTGTGTCTTAACCCCTTGTGCCACCAGGGAGGCCCCCTATGTGATTCTTAATTTCTCTTTTTTGATCACTGGTAACTTCTTTTACGTTGATTCATGAGTCCTTTTTTGTATAACCTTTAAGTAGTATTCAGTAACAAATCTTCCTTACTGATATGACAGGATGTTTGTGACTTATTTTAGAAATTGCCTCTTCCAACTCATAAATTCTTTGCTACTGAATTGGTTTCCATACCTTTTTAGTGGACAGAACAAAGAAATAGATTGTTTTTGAAGATATATTAAATAATGACCCCATACCATTATCTTTAGGTCACCTTTTAGATTACTAGATTTTTACTTCTTTGATTTTGTTCCTCTTTTATTTTAGTTCCTTATAACATTAACATAATTACTTATTTTTTTGTATCACACACAGACACGTGTGTGTTTTCAGACTAGTAATTGCAGTGTAATCTCTAATAATGTGATGACTTAAACAGTTTGATTTGCAATTTTCTTGTCCATAGGAGATTCTGTTAGTAGTATATAGCCATGCATGGTATTAAAAGTCAAAATAGCCTCCCTGGTGGCGCAGTGGATTAAGCAATGCACTATGAAGCAAACCGCAGCCACAGCAGCATGAGTTTGATCCCTGCTGCTGGCAAGGAAGGGGATCCACATGGTGCAGCAGACCTCTCCTGCCTCGCCTGCTGCTCCCCTCAGCAGTGTGTTTCAGTGGATCTGCCTGTTCTGTTCCCAGCTCTGTCTCTGGTGAATCCTCTCACCTCCCTGGACTCTGGCCTGTATCCCAGTTCTTGTATGCATAAATAAATAAATCTTTAAAAAAAAAGTCAAAATAATTTCTCTTTGTGGTTAAAGCACCAACTTTTAATACATGGGTAGGGTCATTTGTTTTAATTTGCTCTTTACAATTCATTTTTTATCACATTTGATTTTATAATAACATTGAAACAGTCACAAGGTCAAAGTTTATTTAGGGAAATCCAGCCTCTATTCCAACTCCTTCTGTCCTTTCTCTGTTCCTGGAATTTCAGGTCTATGATAGTTACCCAGCAAGGAATGATCCTAGGCTGTGCTGACTCCTAACCACTAGACCACCACGGGTTGGTGTCTCATGAAGCCACAGCAGGAACTTTAGGCTCAGGCAAGCTGGGGGAAGGAGGCAAACTTGTTTAGAGAAACAGATATAAGAAAAAGTTTATTAAGGAGAACAGGAACAGAAAGAAAGTGGGACTCCCAGACCCAGTGGAGGGGCAAGGAAGATGCAGTGGAGTCATGCCTCAGAGAATATATACCTTCTTTCCTAGTTATTCTAAAGCACCCATCAGTCCTTTGCAGCTGGTTAGTTCTTGATGGTTTCACTCAGTCTGCCTTACTACTACTGTACCCAAACTTTCCTTGCTTCACAGCCCTTACCTTAGAGTCCTCTTTTTATTGCCTTTGTCTAGGAATGTCCTGCTACCCCTAGTCAGGGGATGTTTGGTTAGTACCCCTTGGAATTTGCTGCCCCTGTCTCTGGAGCCTTCCTATTCCTCCTGAGCTTTTTGTTATTCTATTATGACCCTGGAAGCTATAGGTTAATTCTTTGAAATATGATTTAGCTTAGTCTTTTGTTACTTCATATCTGAAAAATATGCTCCCTCTTTTAAAAGATTTTTTTAAAATTTAAATGAAAACTGGGGTACAAGCCAGAGGTACAGGGAGTGAGAGGATTCACCAGAGACAGAGTGGGAAGTAGAACAGGCGGATGTACTGAAATACACTGCTGAGGGGAGCAGCAGGTAGGCGAGACAGGAGAGGTCTACTGCACCATATAGCTCCTTGGTAGGGGATCAACCTCATGCTGCAGTGACTGGTGATAGCTTCATAGCACTGAGACTTAACCCCTGTGCCACCAGTGTTGTTGGGGTGAAGGTGACTGATAGAGTGTGTCTGCTGAACATTTGGATTTGGCTCTTTCATTTTCAACATTAAAGAAAATTAAGATTCCCTAGACCCTGAAAAGATGTAATATCCCCATTGTAAAAATTATCAGACCAGGACCTGTAGGCTTCCTTACCTTATCAAGTACAGAAAGAATCATCCTTACAATCACAGTTTGGCTCCTTGTTCCTTCAGTGCTTGCTGCCATGTTCCTTGCCATCAAGTTTTTCAATTGAAATCAATCATCCTATCTCAAGTTGTGATGACAAAATTTGTATTGAGCAGGAAGTCGACCAAACTAGGAACCTGGAACAAAAGAATGGCTGAGAGCACATGGCAGTGCCCTACTTGTGATAATGCCTGGGATAAAGGTTTATGGGAACAGATGAACACCCCATTTGTCTGGGACACAGCCAGCTACTGTTCCAGCAAGTCTTGTAAGCAACATAATTATGGGACAGAAGAGTAAACTGGCTTCAAGCATATTCAGATCTCTCTTGTATGTTCTGCCATGGCAAAACAATGAAAATGCACAGTAACTGGGTATCTGTCACATCAAATGCCAGATCCTAAAATACTTTTGGTTCTTCCTGCTACCAGTTTTTCTCCTAACATGATTATTAGAAAGACAAAATATCAGTGATTTTCAAATTGATGAATATCTTTTATCCCCTCACCCCTTTATTTTTTTTTTTAAAGATTTATTTATTTATGCATATAAGCACTGAGGTACAGGCCAGAGGTGGGGGGCTGGTGAGAGGATTCACCACAGAGAGTGGGGAGAAGAACAGGCAGATCAACGGAAGTACACTGCTGAGGGGAGCAGTGGGCACAGCAGGAGAGGTCTGCCGTGCCATGTGGGTCCCCTCCCTGGCCGGTGGCAGGGATCGAACTCTTGCTGCAGTGGCTGCGGTTTGCTTCATAGTGCGTTGCTTAACCCACTGCGCCACCAGGGAGGCCCCCCTCACCCCTTTAAAGAAAAGTTCAAGAAAAAAATCCTCATATGCAAAACTTTTCTAAATTAAATGTAGCTGGCTTTAAAAATATATAAATGCATTGTCTTCTACCTTGCCTTATTTCTCATAAAAATATAATGGATTAATTTATACAGAATGTTAAATATACTCATTGTGTTTTTATAGCTACATGAATCTCCATTGTATAGATTTTGTATGACCCCCCCCCCTTACTAAGAATGTTTAAATGTTAAAGAATAATATTTTGTGAAGCATGAAGATTGCACAGAATTCAAATTTGGGTGATAAAGTTTTTTTTAAATAGTCAAACTAATTTAGTCAGTGTAGTTGATGGCTATTTTTGTGCTAATGTAGCAAAGTTGAGTAGTTGCAATAGAGACTCTATGTGATGTCTTCATCCATAAACACTGATGCTTTGCACAATACAAATTTGAGTAGTGCAGTTACAGCTTGACAATGTATTGAGAGCAATTCCTATCACTGAACTGCTGCAACATTTTATTTTTATTGGTGCATACCCATTATGTCAAAACAGGTAAAGAGAAGTGAACTCTGGTGTCTTGATTTTAAGTAACAGAATGGTGTGGATCATTTTGTTATCAAACTAGATGACAAAGAATTGTTTTTATTATGTAAAGATACTATTGCTTATTTATGCCGTTATTTCTAGACCAAGCACTCATCACAGTATTATCAATCGTTAAGAAAGCAGTGTTTAGAAAACATTGGGAGATTTGTAATGATCTGTGTCAATAGTTCAGAATTTCTTCACCAAAAATAAAGAAGAGCGGCCTCCCTGATGGTGCAAGGGGTTGAGCGCCGCGCTGTGGAGCTTCTGCAGCCACTGCAGCATGAGTTCAATGCCTGGTCAGGGATGGGACCCACTTGGCACAGCAGACCTCTCCTGCCTCACCTGCTGCTCCCCTCAGCAGTGTACTTCAGTAGATCCACCTGTTCTGCTCCCCACTCTATCTCTGGTGAGTTCTCTCATCCTCTGCCTCTGACCTGTACCCCAGCTCTTGTATGCATAAATAAATCTTTTTAAAAAATAAACAAATAAATGAGAGTGTAGCTAATGCAAGTTTCAGAATAGCTCATATTAATCAAGCAAAGAGTTAATTACTTAATAGCAAGATTGTATTTGAGGGCCTTCATGGTGGCACAAGAGGTTTGTCAGCACTATGAAGCATCTGCAGCCACTGCAGCACAAGTTTGACCCCCTGCCAGGAAGGTGACCCATATGGCACAGCAGACTCTCCTACCTCTTCCACTGTTCCCTTCAGCAGTGTATTTCAGTAGATCTGCCTGTACTTCTCCCCATTCTGTCTCTGGTGAGTCCTCTCACCCCCGCATACCTCTGGCCTGTACCCCAGTTCTTGTATGCATAAATAAATAAATATTTTAGAAAAGAAAAGATTATATTTGATTATAGCAGTTAAAGAAGTGTGTTTATAGAAAATATACTTAAGACAATTAGCCTTTCTTTGAGATGACTTCAAAGAGTTGAGGACATTGGGAGCAACATTAATAATCAGTTAAAAAAAACATACGTTATTTTGAGTTATCTACTTGTCTCTCAATGAGGCAGAAATTTTTATTTATATTGCTTAACTTGTTTATTTGAGGAATCCATGCCAAGTTTGAAAGGTCTGGAAAATTAGCGTCTGAATCATCTGCAAAGATAAACTTTAGGCAAAAGTATGTTTATTATTTTTTATATGCATATATTTTTTAAGATTTATTTATTTTTGCCTAGAATTAAGGTGCAGATCAAGGTGTGGGGGTGGTGGTGAAAGGATTCATTAGAGACAGAGTGGGGAGGAGAACAGACAGATCTACTGAAATACACTGTGCTAAGAGGAGCAGTGGTGAGACCGGAGAGGTCTACTGGGCCATGTGGGTTAGCTCTCTGTGGGGGGCTGGGGGGCAATGGGAGGGGTATAAGGCCCAGAGTATGTTTAAAGAAATTGAGCAAACACTAGTTTAGTATTACCTGAAGTAGATCTTCTTGTTGATGGTGGTAAAAATGAACATCTAGCAGAATAAAAGTTTAGATGGTAACTTACAAAACTTGAAGAAATATGAAGTGTTACAAAGCCTGTTGTTATTGATTATATTGTTTGTTAGTGAGTACTTTGTGAAATCTGTCTTGTGTTATTGAATCACAGTTGTCAGTGCGACCTAAATTTTCTTCTATAGTTTTACCCCATTATCACTTTCATGAACTTTTTAACTGTTACAGAAACTATTTTTAAAAATTTATTTATGCATATAAGAACTGGGAGATAAGAGGACTCGCCAGAGAAAGAGTGGGGAGCAGAACAGGTGGATTTTACTGAAATACACTGCTGAGGAGAGCATGGGGGAGAGAGGAGACCCACTGCTGCACCATGTGGGTTAATCCCTGGCTAGGGATTGGACTCTTGTCACAGTTGCTGGCAATAGCCTGATAGCACTGAGACTTTAACTCCTGCACCTCCAAAAAATTGTGATCTTGACTTACCCTGCCACACAGCATATAGCAAACAGATTGTTGTCTCTGTAATGGGAAAGTTGTATTACAATTTTTTAGAAAAGATTTATTTATTTATGCATACAAGCACTGGGGTACAGGCAGAGTCCAGGAAGGTGAGAGGATTCACCAGAGACAGAGTGGGGAGCAGAACAGCAGATGGACTGAAACACACTGCCAAGGGCAGCAGTGAGCGAGGCAGGAGAGGTCTGCTACGCCATGTGGGTCCCCTCCCTGGCGAGCAGCAGGGATCAAACTTGTGCTGCAGTGGCTGCAGTTTGCTTCATAGTGCGTTGCTTAACCCACTGCGCCACCAGGGAGACCTCTTATGATTTTTTTTTTTAAACCCAAGGCTGAGATTAAACTGTTTTGATTGAGAACTGTTATCATTGAACACTGTCTGTTTTGCCTATTAACTTTTGCTATACTCTCATGTTTTTCATGTTTCATACACTCAAAAGTGTAAGGGAAAAATATGTCTTATGTATATCAAATATGGTAAAAACATTTGATAAGATTTCATTCTCACACAAATTTTTAGTACATATATTTTCTATGTTCAAACTATATATAGTTCCAGCACCTTGTTTGAACTTTGATACCAGTGTAAAGGAAATTGCCATATTTCAATATTCATATAATAACAGTTGAGGCATTTCTAATCAATCTGTAGTAAGAAATGAGTAATCTTCAATGTAATAGTATTGTGAAGAAAAGAGAATAATCTAATGGAATTCTTTGAATCCACTGAGTGATAAAAATGTTCAGTTAAAGCTATATTTATGGATTGATTTCCTTATTTGACAGTACTTATCTGTGCCAAAAGACACTTTCAAATATGAAATAAGAAAAGGGTTATTACAAATCTGTAGTAGTTCAGCATGAGAAATTTTGATGAGAGTACCCTTACTTTGAATGTATTAAGTGAATTAGTAATTCTCCCAAAGAAAATTTTGTTGCTCTTATTAGGAGACCCGTAAACCCCAATTTTTCTTACCTTATTATTATATTAAGTCTTTCAATAAAGATATGGTAGGAAATTTTAAAAATTTGTTATAAATACCTACATATACTGTATGTGATTTTTAAAAAAATATTTGTTTATGCATACAAGAACTGGGGTACAGGACAGCGGTATGGGGTGGTGAGAGGAGTCACCAGAGACAGAGCGGGGAACAGAACAGGTGGATTGACTGAAATACACTGGTGAGGGGAGTAGTGAGCGAGGCAGGAGAGATCTCTGTGCCCTGTGGGTCACTTCCTGGTTGGGGGTCGAACTCATGCTGCAGTGGCTTAGATGCTTCATAGTGTGGTGCTTAACCATTTGAGCCAGCAGGGAGGCCCCAATCTGTGATTTTTGTCTCTTTTCCTATAAAGTCTAAAATGTCTACTAACTGCCCTTCTACAGAAAAAAAATTGTGAATTCTTGGTGTGTGTGTGTGTGTGTGTATGCATATGCGTAATTTACTTGACTAATTGCACATGAAACACGTTTACATTGTTTCTCGTCTTTCTATAATATAAATCAGGCTTTATCAAATAACTTGTGTATTTAACATTTCTTATATTTACATAAGTATCTCATATCAGAATATACAAAACCTAATTATGGATTTATTAAAGTGGAATTTTTATGTGAAAAGTTAAGTTCACCTATGAGTTGGTTAGATTTTTCTTCTTTTGCCTTCTCACCACTAACATAAGAGTACACATTTACCTTCTGCCTCATCAATGAAATACTTTTTGCCATCTGATAGGTATAAAATAAATTTTTGGTATACGGTTTTTGTCTCTCTTAGAGTAATATTGAAGATATTTTCATAGAAATAATGGCTGCTCCCCACCCCATTTTTTCCCTGTGAATTGTTCATATCTTTTCCAGGCTGTTGCTTTTTTCTTTACTGCATTTTTAAATCTATTATTAAGAAATCAGATTTTCACCTGGTGGGGAGGGGAGGGGGAGGGTTGAGGGAAGATGGGAACACGAGGGACTGAGGTGATGGTGCACTGGTGAGATGGTGATGGGGAATACATGGGGATTACAATTAATGGCAAGTATATGTAAATTTTAAAATATTTTAATAAAAAACTCGTAAAAGGCAAAAAAAAAAAGAAATCAGATTTTGACATTTTCTTTCTTTGTTCTATATGTTAAGGATAGAAATCTTTTGTAAACATGAGTTTCAAACATTTTCCCCAAAGTTTGTTTGATGTATCTTTTTACATGGCCCCTCTCTCAAGTTTTTTTTTTTTTTTTATATAGGTACATATATCAGTCTTTTTCCTTACTGTTTTGGATTTGGGTCATAGTTAGGAACGTTCTTTTACTCACTGATTACAATGGAACTTACTCATATGTCCTTCTAGTACTTGTGTAGTTTGAGTTCTCACTTTTCTATTTCTGATCCATATGTATTTCTAATTTTCTCTTTGGGGATGTGTTCTCTTATTTTTTCTGAATCTACAACAATACTTATTTATAACAAATCACTTTTCCTCATTTATTTTAGATAACTTTAAAGACATTTTACAGTAGTATTTATGTAAGATATGTAGTGGGATATAATTTTATTTGTGTTTTCAAATGACTTCTCAATTTGTGAACACTAATTTCTGTTTTAATTGTAAACTAAATTCCAAGATACACAGACCTAGGTTTATTTCTGTACTCTTAGATTATTGATCTAGTTGTCATTTTTTTTTTAAGTATTCAATTCTTGTGGTGGCAGTAGTTTTGTGTTATCTTTTGTTTATTGATAGAGCAAATATTCTATTTGTTATTATTTCTTTTCCTCATTATTGTTTCTCTGACTTTTCTGGAGGTTGACATTTATAAATTTACTCTCACTAACTTAATAATTTTGTGTATCATAGCTTCATGTATATACTATCAGTTCAATAAATATTTGTGAAAGTGAAATAATACTGGGAGTGTATATAGACAAAAATTATATTCTTTTTATTTTATTATTTTTTAAAAAGATTTATTTATTTATACATACAAGAGCTGGGGTACAGGCCAGAGTCCAGGGCGGTGAGAGGACTCACCAGAGACAGAGTGGGGAGCAGAACAGGCAGATCAACTGAAATACACTGCTGAGGGCAGCAGCAGGCGAGGCAGGAGAGGTCTGCTGTGCCATATGGGTCCCCTCCCTGGTCAGCGGCAGGGATCAAACTCATACTGCAGTGGCTGAGGTTTGCTTCATAGTGTGTTGCTTAACCCACTGCGCCACCAGGGAGGCCCCAATTACATTCTTTTAGTTCAGCAAATATTTGATATAAACTGTAGGAGGTGAAGGGTGTAGGATTAGGGAGATAATGTAAAGATGAATGAGACACATTGCATTTTCTTATCTAGGAGAGAAATAATTGCAATACGATATAGTAAATACTGAACATGAAAAAGAGTTACCATCTCTTCTTCCTAGAGTTAAAATTTTACAAACATTGCATTCAATTTAAATCTTGAAAGTTTTTTGAGTATGAATTTGTTAGGCAGATAAGAGAGAAGATTGAAACTGTGGACTAGTTAGGAAATTATTACATAAAGTAATTCTTGTAATAAGGGTACAATAACTTCATCTTTCACAGTTGTGAGATAACAAGCAACACTGAAGAATTTAAATAGGTAAATTAATTGAATAGTATACTTTATATGAAATTTAATACCATCTGCTTATTTTAGGAGTGAAAAGTTAAGTGACTTCCCTCTTGGAAGAACCAGAGTTGAAATACTTTGTTTCAGGGAACTCCAGAGCAGGGAGGTTAGTAAAAGTATTAGGGGCAGCCTTGAAAGTATGTTAGAAATGGAATACAAATTAACAACTTAAGTGTTTTTATTTGTAGTATAATGTAAACTTAAGGAGGTACAAAAGAAGTGTGTTCTGTTTAATAACAGAATTTTTCTAGAAGAAATAAAATTGGTTCAGTTGACTTCACTAAAGGCAAGACAGTTAAGTTACCTGCTTAAAAGTCATACTTAAGAATGTGGGGACAGTGGGCTTGAGTTTTATTTTTCCCTTGGAAGTCCAGTGAAATAAATTTTGAAGTTAATTTCATATTGGTAAATTTAAGCAGGTTATAATAGCTAACATTTAATGTAATGCCTACTGTTCCTGAGTGCTAGTTTATACTTTACATTTATTAACTCACTTAACTTTCACATTTACTGTGTGAAGTATAGGTTATTTTCATTTTGCAGATTAGAATAATGAAGCTATCCTACTTCGCAACTTCTAAATAGTGTTGCTAAGATTTATAACGATGCAATATAATTCCAGAATTCAAATTCTGAAGTGTCAGTTGTGACAACATTTTAAATTTGGGTAATCTGATATAAAAGAATTGATAATAGAACAGGAAATTCACTGGTTATCTTTATTTTTTTTTTAAAAGATTTATTTATTTATGCACACAAGAGCTGGGGTACAGGCCAGAGTCCAGGGTGGTGAGAGGATTCACCAGAATCCTATTCACCAGAGACGGAGAGGGAACAGAACAGGCAGATTGACTGAACTACACTGCTGAGAGGAGCAGTGGGCGAGGCAGGAGAGGTCTGCCCCACCACGTGGGTCCCCTCCCCGGCCGGCAGCAGGGATCGAACTCGTGCTGCAGTGGCTGCGGTCTGCTTCATAGTGCGCTGCTTAACCCACTGCGCCACCAGGGAGGCCCTCACAGGTTATCTTTAGTGCATGCTTATTTAATGAAGCATATTTGATAATCACCATATTTCAGTTTATTAAGTTTATCAGACCAATCAGGTTTATACTTTTGTATATATTGTCAGAAAATAATCTTAAGTAATTATTCTCGGTAACTTTTGCTTTTCTGATCTTTTTTTCTTTTCTTATTTTTTAATAATAGTTTATGCCAACGTGGCTTCCTTCATACAGATGAACCAAGGATTGGGATAGCAGTTTAAAATTAGAATCAAGACAGCTGACTGACAAGCAGGATGCCATCAACTAACCGAGCAGGCAGCCTGAAGGACCCTGAAATTGCAGAGCTCTTCTTCAAAGAAGATCCAGAGAAGCTCTTCACAGATCTCCGAGAAATTGGCCATGGAAGTTTTGGAGCAGTGTATTTTGTAAGTGTTAAAGACTTAATGTTAGTACCAGTAAGTGTTAAAGACTTAGTGTTAGTACCAGTATGTACTTAATATTTAGTCCTGGCTGATAAAAAACATAATATAAAGAGATATTAAGGTCATAGTCTATTTTTTTTATCACTTCCATAGGCGTGTTTGTGTGTGTTTAATATGAAAGTAGATACTTCTATTTAATGAACTTCTTGGATTATTGGGAGGGGGAGCAAATGTTATTTTGCTTTAAGTTACATGTTTAAAATTTTTAGCACACTATTTTTACTTCAAAGCCTTATGACTTATACTACTATTGAGTTAAGTATTGCAGAACATTAACGTATGTAAAATCCCAGAGTAATGTAGTGTTGTGGAAAGCTAGGCATGTTATTTAGCAGAAAGATATATACAAAACACTTTTTTTATTGTGTTTTGTTCTAAAAAAATCAAGTTTTTAACTTTAACAATTCTAAATGTACATTGTGTGGCATTAGCTATACTTACAGTTTTGTACAACCATTACCACTATTCTCAAAATTTTTTTTTTACTCCAAACTATCAGTTAGCAGTAATTCTTCATCTCCTCTACACTCTGTCTCTGGTAGACTCTAACCTGCTTTTTGCTTTAAGAATTTGCCCACCTTATATATTAAATGAGTGAAATTACAAAATATTTGTACTTTCATGTATAGCTTGTATCACTCAGCCTAACCTTTCCTCCAGTCATCCACATTGTATCATGTGTCAGTATTTCATTTCTTCTTTATGTATATGCCTTGACATCCATTCATCTTTTGGACAGTAGATTGTTTGCACCTTTTGGTTATACTGAAAAAACATTATAGTGAGCATTGGTGTACACATCTGTTTGGATCACTGTTTTCAAATGTGGGTATGTACGCAGGAGTGAAAATGCTGGATCATTTGATAATTCTATGTATTGCTTTTTGAGGAAATGCCAGTCTTCACCACAGTGGCCATACTCTTTGCATTCCCACCAACAAATCTATAAACATCTTGTAAACTATCTTTTAAATAACCATTTTATTAGCTGTGAAGTGGCATATCTTAGGTTTGATTTTCATTTCTCTATTGACTAGTAATGTTGATTATCTTTTCACATGAAGAGATTTATTGGAGAAATGTCAGTTCAAGTCCCTTGCCCATTTTAAAACGTGTTGTTGAGTTGTAAGGGTTCTTTATGTATTCTGGATGTTAAATCCTTTTATATATATAATTTACATATATTTTCTATAGTTTTATACTTTGTCTTTTCATTTTCTTGATAATGCCATTTGATATTAAAAAAGTTTAATTTGTATGAAGTACAATTTATTTTCTTTTGTTGCTTGTACTTTTGTTGTCTTTTCTAAGAATTAATTGCCAAGTCCAATGATGAAGTTTTTTTATAGATTTTTTTTTAAATTTATGCATATAAGCACTGGAGTACAGGCCAAAGGTGTAGGAGGTGAGAGGATCCACCAGAGGCGGAATGGGGAGCAGAACAAGCAGACTGACTGAAACACACTGCTGAGGGGAGCAGTGGGTGAGGCAGGAGAGGTCTGCTGTGCCTTGTGGGTCCCCACCCCTGGCCAGCAGCAGGGATCGAACTCGTGCTGCAGTGGTTGCGGTTTGCTTCATAGTGCGTTGCTTAACCCACTGCGTCACCAGGGAGGCCCCATATCACCATTTACTTTTTAAGATAAAGATGATATTGTTTGTTTTATACTATTTTGTGGTATTGCATATTTTTCATATTCATACAAATGCTCATGTATAGCATTTACTTGCTGAGTTAGATTTCATTAATCTGTTTGATATGTGATAATTTGCTTTGTCATTCAGATCATTAAATATTTAGGTTATCTCTTCTTTTCCATTAAAAATAATGATGTGATGTACATCATCGTATTTTTTAATGGACATGTTTGCCAACTTGGAGGAGGAAAAAGGAAATAAAGCAATATGAATAGCTTTGAAAATAATTAAAAAGAATTTTATAATAATTATTTTTCCTGATCACTTACTTGGTTTCTCTACGTTCCTCCTCTACATGAAACCATCCAATATTTTTCTTTTTCTTTCTGGGAGGAGGGAGAAGGATCAAAACAGGAGGGAAGAGCACAAGGAACTATGGTGATGGTGCACGGGTGAATCGGTGGTGGGAATTTTATGGGGACTACACCTGAGAGGAGAAAGCATATATTGTACAAAAATGAAGAATGTTGTAAAAATTTTAAAGAAAGCATATATTGTACAAAAATGAAGAATGTTGTAAAAATTTTATATATAATAAAATTTTTAAAAAGATGGCATATTAGAGAAAATTCAAGGAAGTTTTTTTTCTTTTTTTTTTTTTAAAAAGAGTTATTTATTTATGCATATAACACCAGGCTCCAGGCCAGAGATAAGGGGGGGGGGCGGTGACAAGATTCATCAGAGACAGAGTGGGGAGCAGAACAGGCAGGCTGACTGAAACACACTGCTGAGGGGAGCAGCGGGCAAGGCAGAAGTCTGCTGCGCCATGTGGTTCACCTCCCTGGCCGGTGGCAGGGATTGAACTTGTGCTGCAATGGCTGCAATTTGCTTCATATTGTGTTACTTAACCCATTGTGCCACCAGAAGGCCCCGAAAGTTGTTTCTTGAAAAAAATTATAAAATTGACAGTATAATTAGAACCAGAATGAAAAGTGAGACAACTCCTGATTCTATAAATCTGAGAGGGAAATGAAGTTGTTAGGAATAACCTGTCAGTAAATCTGACAGTTTACACAAAATGGAAAAGTAAGTCAAAAATACAGTTTACCAAAAGTGACAAAAGAAGTGGATCATCTCAGTGGTCCTGCATCTATTAAGGAAAATGAATTTGTGATTAAAAACCTCCCAACAGTGAAAATCTAGGTGCAAGAGGTTGTTAATATTCTCACTGAAAATTGAATACAAATTTGTGACTTGAAAAGTTTACATGTATATACTTCCTGTTGAGAAATGAACTTTCACATAGTGAAAGTGAAGCTGAATTTAAGATTTTTTATCTAAGATGATGTTCTAGAAAACTTTTTGAAGACTTTTTCTAGATCCATTTTAGTTCACAGGAAAATTGAAAGGAAGGTAGAGGTTTTCAGCATACCCACTTTACCAACATGTGCATTACCTCTCCATTATCAGCACCTCCTGCCAAAGTTGATGAACCCACACTGACATATAATCACCATAATTTACATTAGGTTTTATACTTGGTATTGTTTATTCTGTGGATTTGTCAAGTATTCAACATCATAATATCAGTAGAGTATTTTCATTGCACTATGACCTCCTTGGTGCAAATTTTTATGTGGACATGTTTCCAGTGCTTTTGAGTCAGTGTTAGGGAGCATCATTGCTGGTGTGTATGGTAAAATAATGTTTAGAATTTTAAGAAATTGCAAAGCTATCTTACAGTTTTTGCTTACACCCACTAGCAATGGAAGAGAATTTCTGTTGCTCCACATATTTACCAGCCTTTGATGTTGCCAGTGTTCTAGATTTTGGCCATTCTAATTAATGTCTAGTTGTGTCTTGTTTTAATTTCCATTTCCCTGGTAATATATGATGTCAACTATCTCTGCATATATTATGTGCCATCTATATATCTTTTTGCTAAGGGATTTGGTACCTTTTTTTTTTTTTTTTAAATGAACCAGGTTGTTTCCTTGTTGAGTTTTAAGAGTCCATTGAATTCAGGCCTTTATTTTGGAGGTTTAGTACTGATTCAATGTCTTTATTATAGTAAGGGATAGTAATACTATTTTGTATTCATAATTTTGTCATGTTAGAGTTGGTATTTATAGGAATTTGCCCATTTCATCTAATTTGTTAGCATACAATTTTTCATAATACTTTTTTAAAATTTTTATTTTTGCTTCTAACAACTGGACTGACTATACCAATTTACATTTCCGGCAATAGTACATAAGGTTTCCTTTTATACCTTTGTCAACATTTGTTACCATTTGATTTTTTGATGATAGTTATTTTAGATGTCTGAAGTAATAAATCTTACTGAGGTTTTGGGTTGTATTTCTCTATTAATGATTTTGAGCTCCTTTTCTTGTACTTGTTGATTTTGTGTCTTCTTTGGAAGAATGCCTATTCAGGTCCTTTGCCCATTTTTTAATTGGGTTCTTTTATTCAGTTTTATGTGATTCTTTATATATTTTGGATAATAACCTCTTGTTGGATGTTTGATTTGTCGCTATCCTCTCCCAGTGAATAATATCTTTACCTTTTGGTGATAATTTATATCTTTGTGTAGAAACTTTTAGTTTAGCTTGTTTAGTTTTCTTTTGTTTTTTTAATTAGTTTGTTTAGAGTTTTTTTTTTCTTGATACTGGAGTTGATTCCCTAATGATAGCTCAAAGGCTGATGTAGAAGGTTATTCTCCTATGTTCTGTGTATTTTATGGTTTTATGTTTAATTTTTAATGAATTTTGATTTAATTTTTGCCTATGGTACTAGTGGGCTAGATTAATTTGCATTTGGCTGCTCAGATGCACAGACAAAAAAGGCTTTTGCAATGTCATTAGTTTATGAGTCTTTACTTTTTCCCTTGTAATTCTTTGGCTCCTCTAAGTAAATTAGTTGTTTCTATATGTGTGGCTTTATTTCTGATCTCTCAGATCCATTCTACTGAATGTTATGTTTTTATTCCAGTACAATGCTGTTTTGATTACTGTAGCTTTGTAGTATAGTTTGAGGTTGGGAAATATGGTAGCTTCATTTTTTTTCAAAGTCATTTTTGCTATTTGGGTTTTTTCATAGTTCCAAATAAACCTCATAGGTTTTTTTACTTTATTTCTGTGAAGAATACCATTGGGATTTTGATAGAGAGTGCATTGAATCCCTATCAGAGTGATATAGTTGTTTTAATAATGCTCTTTTTCCCAGTTCATGAGCATTGAATTTGCATATTTTTTGCCTTTTGCTTCAACAATGTTTCAATAATTTTCAATGTACAGGTCTTTTGTCTCTTACAATAAATTTACTCATACTTCTTTTTGATTCAATTATAAATGTGATTATTTTCCTGAATTATCTTTTTGCTTGTTCATTATTTGCATATTGAAATGATGCAGTTCTGTGTATTAATTTTGTACTCTGCTACTCATTATTCATTTATTATGTCTCTTAGCTTTTTGCTGGAGTTTTGGGCATTTTTCAATTATGTTATCTGCAGTAGTGAAAATTTTACTTGTTTTCCATCTGGACTCCTTTTATTGTCTTTTCTTATCTAATTGCTCTGGCTAGGTCTGCCAGCACTATACTGCATAATACTGGTGAGACTATAGACACTTTTGTTCCTAATCTTAGAAGAAAAGCTTTCAGTTTTTCACCTTTGAGTATGTTTATGGATGTGGGTTTTTAATATATGATTATGTTGAGATACATTATTTCTCTGTCCATATTTTTATCATAAATGGAGAAGAGTCCTAGCACATTCTTTTCTGCATGTATTGAGATGATTATATGGTTTTTGTTTTGTGCATGTAGTGTACCACCATGCTTATTGACTTGTATATGTTAAACTATCCTTGTATCTCTGGAGTAAAGTTCACTTATTAATAAATCATGGTGAATGATTTTTTTAAAGTGTATTATTGAATTAGGTTTGGTAGTATTTTGAGGAGTGTTGTATCTATTTGCATCAGCAATATTGGTCTATAATTTTCTCTTTTCACAATGTCTTTATTTTTGGAAATGGTAATTTTGACTTCATAAAATATGTTTGGTAATTATCCCCACCCTTTTAATTTTTTTTTCCAGAGTTTAAGAAGGATAGATACTCTTCTTTATATGTCTGGTAGTATTCACTAGTGCAGCCATCTAGTCCTGAACTTTTGATTTTTGCTCTTAAAAATTTTTCACTAAATTTTATAAATTAATAATAAGCACAAAAGGACAGCAAAGAAGTTATTTGGGGAATAGTATTTTGACTGAATAATTATAAAGACAAAAGGAGCTGTAGCTAGTTATGTTTTTCCACAGTGGCTTGATATGGCATGTCAAATTTTTTAATTTGATTTTAAATAAAGTTAAAAATAAACTTTTAATTGCTGTGTATTATGGATTTAAATAAATAAGTAAATATAATAGGTAGTAGCAGTTTTCTTACTGTTCGAGAAAGAAGGAACAAATAAGGAAAATGGGAAGGCAAGAAACAACCCTGCAGTGTTAAATTTAAGCTATCAGTAGGAAGGAATTGAGTGTACACACAACACATGAATAAAAATGCCTTTTGTTAAATGTAGAAGGATTAAGGTGATTATTGTTGCAGTCATGATGCACTGATAAATGTTAGAATTAATAGTTTATAAAAATTTGAGGGCAAACAAGGTAAATGCATAATCTCATATAGCCCCAAGTGTTATTAGTTACAATTTGGAAATTAGTGGAGAAACTTGGCAGAGAGACTACCTAAAAAAGCGATCAAGGTTAATGTCATCCGTAATAAGACCTAGTAACAAAAGGTATTTTTTCTATGATACAACACTGAAAAGGTTACATCATTTCTGTGGTGCTTTTATAAACATATTTACAAACTTCATTCACTATGAGACAAACTCAAATTGTGGACCACCACACAAAGTTATCAGTACACTTCAAAAGGCTCAAAGTTACAAAAGCAAGGAAAGCCTGAGCAACTGTCACAGATTGAAGGAAACCCAAGGCAGCATAATAGCTAGATGCAGTGTAGGAGGAACCTTTTCTATCCCAGAGAAAGGTAGCATTTTGAAAGATTGGTAAAATAAAAGTTTATAGTTTCAATTAATGGCTAATAATTTCACTAATTTTAATTTTTTAGTTTTGATAATTGTATTATACTATATAAGAATTTAACATTACAGGAAACTAGGTAGAGGATATACCATAACTGTACTGTTTTTGTAACATCCATAAATCTAAAATTGTTTAAAAGTAAAAATAGATAAATTTACTGTTCAGTAGTCAGGAATAATTTCCAAACAACAAAAAAGGAAATAAGTTGACTCTTATTTATAAAAGTAGTATATACTTTGTAAATAACTTTCCATAAAAGCATATGTTTATTATTTTTTTAAAGATTTATTTATTTATGCATACAAGAGCTGGGGTACAGGCCAGAGGTGTGGGGGGTGAGAGGATTCACCAGAGACAGAGTGGGGAGCA
>JAGFMF010011578.1:2072281-2083074 GCA_019455555.1 Galemys pyrenaicus | reverse complement strand
CCCTCCCTGGCCGGCAGCAGGGATCGAACTCGTGCTGCAGTGGCTGCAGTTTGCTTCATAGTGCGTTGCTCAACCCACTGCGCCACCAGGGAGGCCCTATATTGGGTATACTTTTTAAAGTGGTTTAGAAATTAAGTGCTATTTTAAACAGATTTTAATCAACAGGTAATACTCTTATTTTTTACTATATTCTGATAAACTAATCTGAAAAAACAAAAACATTGATGCTACATTGTACTTTAATTTGCAAGTATTCTGCTTTTTTATGACTATCCTTTTATTCTGTTGCGTACATTTTTATTAAATGTCTGCTTTCTGTATCTAGGGTTTATTGATTTTTCATTTTAAAAACTTATTTTTAATTGTGTTAAAATACAACAAAATTTACTTTCTTCAACATTTTTAAGTGAAAGGAATAAGAACAATAATAATAACAGCAATAAAGACACAGAAACCAAAAATGAGGAGACAAGGACAGACTGCAGTTTACTGGCATTAAAGACATTGACATTGTTTTGCAACCATGACTGCTATTCATGTCCAGAATTCTTTTCTTGAAAAACTGAAATTTGTACCCATTAAACAATATACCTTCTTCACACCAGCTCCTGGCGCCCATGATTCTACTTATATCTATGAATATGACTACTTTAATTGTCATATAAGTGAAATCAAGCATTTGTCTTTTTGTCATGGGCTAATTTCACTAAATATAATAATGTCCACAAAGTTCAGACTGCAGTATATTTCAGAATTGCTTTTTTAAGGCTGAGTAGATTTGACTTATTTATAATTGGAAGTTTGTATCATTTGATCTCCTTTACTCCCTAGAGGAAGATATTATCTTTTCATGTCTAATACTGGCATACTTAATGAAATTTTTTTATATTGATGAATATAATTTTTTGTTTTTGAAAAAAGTTTGTATCTGAGAGAGAAAGACCCTTAGAATATATGTGTTTGTGTGTGTTGCACATGTAACATAACATTTTGTTTATTCATTTACTCTTCAGTCAGTGAACTCTCAGCTTGTTATTGTGAGTAAATAACCCTTTGTTACTGTGAGTAATGCTGCTAGACACAAATATTTCTTTGAATCCCTTCTTCAGTAATTTTGGGCATGGCTAGAGGTTTGGAATTACTTAACCAGTCTTTGTTTTTTCCAAAAACTTTCTCTTGATTTTGAGATGATTATGCTGTATGATTCTGTTATAGCACTATGCCATCATTCGAATACTTAAAAGTTCCTAAAACTCCTAAAAAAAATTCCATTTCTCATAAGTTGACAGTCCTGTACTGTTGAAATCTGCTTAATATCATCTCTCTCTCTTTAATTGAAGTATAATTGACATTAGTTTCAGGTGTTCAACATAATTATTTTATAGTTATATATATTGCAAATGATCACCACAATAAGAGTCATTAATATTACTGTACATATTTATAAAAATATTTTCCCTTGTGTTTAGAACTCTTAAGATCTGTTTTCTTAGCAACTTTAACATTTGAGGAACAGTTAACTATAGTCACCAAACTGCTCATTATATTCCCTGATTGGCTTGTATCATTTGATATCCTTTATTCTCAAGTGGAGGACATTGTCTAATATTGGCGTCCTTAATGAAATTTTTTTATATTGAAAAATACAGATTTTTGTTGAGAGTTTGTATCCTAGAACATTCAAATTTGAAAATTAAAGCCTTTGAAACTTTTTTCTGAGTTAGCATCATATACGTTAAACATTTTGTGTAAATCTTGGGTAGGGACTCATGGACTTGTAATTTTAATATTTGCTGGTTGCTTCTTAACAAAACAGCTGTGTGGGGCCTCCCTGGTGGTGCAAGGGGTTGAGTGCTGCACTGTGGGGCTTCTGGAGCCACTGCAGTGCAAGTTTGACCCCTGGCCAGGGAGGGGGACCCACATGGCACAGCAGATCTCTCCTTCCTTGCCCTCTGCTCCCCTCAGCAGTGTATTACTGTTGATCTGCTTGTTCTGCTCCCACTCTGTCTTTGGTGAATCCTCTCACCCCAGCGCCTCTGTACCCCAGCTCTTTATACATAAATAAGTAAAATCTTAAAAAAAAAAAAATCTCAAAACCAATAACAGCTTTGTTTGCAGAATAGTTAAAGGTTTATGTATTTTTCCTCATAAGTGTCAATGAGGAAGGATATTGGTAAAATATGTAGGAAAATACTTTCATACTGCTTGTTTCTCCTGTGTACTTTCCCATTTAATAGTTAATTGCTCACTAGTATTTTTTAAACAATGTGCTTTAAGAATTTACCTCAGTATTTCATTTGAGTTTAAAAACAAACCTTGGGCCCGCCCTGGTGGCGCAGTGGGTTAAGCAACACACTATGAAGCAAATCGCAGCCACTGCAGCACGAGTTCGATCCCTGCTGCCGGCCAGGGAGGTGACCCACATGGCGTAGCAGACCTCTCCTGCCTCGCCCGCTGCTCTCCTCAGCAGTGTGTTTCTGTCAATCTGCCTGTTCTGCATCCTGCTCTGTCTGGTGGATTCTCTCACCACCCCCACGCCTCTGGCCTGTACCCCAGTGCTTGTATGCATAAATAAATAAATCTTTAAAAAAAAAAATAAAAAAATAAAAACAAACCTTAACATTTGGTAAAAGGTAAAAAAAAAAGGTAGATGAATTCTATGCCATGTAAATTATGTATCAGTAAAGCTGTAAATTAAAAATTAGGAAGTTGAACTTTAGAAGAAAAATGCTGAATAATTGATAACATAGTTTCCATCAACATGTAATTAGTGTGTGGTAATAAAATTTCAGTGACTCACAGATAATCTATTTTATCATACTAAAATTGTCCTACCTTTAATAAAATAATTTTTTTAAAAATGTAATTGTGTTGTAAATTACGTGAATGCACAATATTTTTTTCCTTCAATTTCCTTTTATTGTCTTGATGCAGTTATTGCAGTATTTTGTATCTCTGGAAGAATTCATGTTTAATGGATAAAATGCATTGTTTATGGTTTAATATAGTAGTTAAAACAAGGTAAGTTGCTGAAGGAGTTGAGCATCTAGTC
Organism: Galemys pyrenaicus; assembly: GCA_019455555.1. Classification (NCBI taxonomy): domain Eukaryota; kingdom Metazoa; phylum Chordata; class Mammalia; order Eulipotyphla; family Talpidae; genus Galemys; species Galemys pyrenaicus. The sequence goes on along the minus strand of JAGFMF010011578.1, from coordinate 2,080,022 downwards.
AGTTAAGTTACACACTTTTGGATCTATAATATTTTAAACAGAAACTTAGTATTAAGTCACCATGCATTTATACAACAATCAGATGTAGAAAAGCACAAGAAAGTAAGCTCCTCTGTGATCCCAACAGAAGAACCCTTTCCCTGATCATAAGAGAACTATTTTAGGAAGTTAAAGCTATTGAGCTTATAGAACAACAAAACACTTTAAGCAAAAACTCCTTATTTTTAACCAAGAAGCAATTTCTCCTTTTCTATTTGGCATAAAATTTAATTCTTTCCAATGTACACAAAACCTGAACCCCTTTCATTGTCCTTCAAAATTTGGACCATTCTTCTGTTTCTACATAAAATATCCTTTCACGAATGAGTTGGGTGATTTTATCAATTGTTGACTTCAAACTTTTCTTTGCCAAAATTAAAGACTACAGTGCCAACATTTCCTCTTTAATCTTCATCTATGACACCAGCTCCTATCTATGAAATATATGCAGCCAAGGCGGTAGGAAGAGCTATTTGAATGTCACTGTTCTCCATAGGTGGTACTGTATAATCACAGACACTGGATAGGTCAGCCTGTGACCCATACCAACCCTCTTGGCAGGACAGTAGTGTGTTTGAGAGCCAGACAGAGCAAAGGCTCATAGAGCCCTCCTTCACAGCCTGGGTCAGCAGCTTTCTTGAGGAAGTGTTTCTTCAGAGCAGGGCATTACAAAGCAGAAAGCCTGTGGTGGTAGAGCAGCAGGAGCAAGAGGAGCAGAATGAGCTGAAAGTACAAATTTTATTGATATTTAATGTAAATGTTACAAATATGTATTTTTTATGCTTTCTTAAATTAGTAGTTATTTTTTTCTTATATAACTTGCTGAGAAAAATCAGCTGTTCATAATTCTTCCTTTATTCTTTTTTTTTTTTCCTCCCACAGAAATGGCAAGATATTATTAAGGAAGTCAAGTTTCTACAAAGAATAAAACATCCAAACAGTATAGAATACAAAGGTTGCTATTTACGTGAGCACACAGCTTGGGTAAGTATCTGGTCTCCCCTTAACGAGGTTTTAATTGGTTTAAAGTTAACTAATTTGGATGATTCAATATGGTTGGGTAAAAGCCATGCTAAAACACTCATACTGAGAGAGGAAGTGTAGCATTTTTTAGAACTCTTAGACAATAAAAAAGAATAGAATTTTTCAAGTTTACTGCAGAGATTAGCTAACCATTACATACGTTTCTGACATTTTTTACTAGTATCATTCTTCAGATTATTGATCAAGCTTTGTGAAAACAGTCCTGTTACTTGAGAATGAAAGTTAGCATATCTTTCTGACATAAATCTTTTGTAACCTATTTAGCCATAAAGATCTTGATAAATCCTGGCGTAATTTGAATTGAAACTCATCCTTGTCTGGATGAGTTTACAGGTGGGAAAACACTGTTAATTTTGCCCCATTGTTACCATTGATGAGACTAATTTTGCAATGGTACATGCATAAAAGCTTTTAAGAGGGTAAATTTTCTTTGAAGAGTAATTATACTTTATTTTGAATGATTAAAAAGCCACAGCTAATTATATTTTAGTATATTGAACTTAGATTTGTAATATTTTGTGCTTTTTTTTATCCAGTTTAATTTTGGTAGAGGTGCGCCTAAACTAGAGTCTGGTTAAAGAAAAAGCAGTGGCATTGAGCAGTTTACCTTTCTGTTTCTCAAGTTTTTCTTAACTGTAAATCAAGGATAATAAGGGAGCCTGTCTTGTGAAGTAGTTGTAAGCATTAAAATAGTTAATAGGTATAAAATATCTGGCAATTTAGGAGGTGCTGTTTAAAAGAAACTTTTAAACTCTTAATCTAACCTCTTCACATACTGTTCCTTAGGATAGTTTTAGGCCTCCTAACAATTACAAGTATTACCACTATAGGTTAATAGTAACAGAACGTGTATTTTCCTTTATAATTTTAGTTGGTATTTATATATGAAACACACCTTGTACAAGTGATTAATGTTGGTATTGTAAAAGATTAGTATATCACTTGCTGGATTTTATATATGCATTTAACAAATTAAAAAATACCTAAGTGTTTTTTAAGGTAAAATGCTTTTGTGACTTTTCTTCCCATGTAGCTTGTAATGGAATATTGTTTAGGATCTGCTTCAGACTTACTGGAAGGTATGTTTTCTTTAATCATTAAGAAAAAAGATACTAGCAAAATAAAATGGTAATTCAGTAGATATTTCTTAAATAATGTTAATACTAATAATTTAAAAACATTCCAGAAAGAACAAAAACTTTAACTTTTTCTAGATTCTCATCATGGTCTGCCCTATCTTTATTAAGTAATGTAATGGCATAAGATCAGTGAATTTTCTCAATACTTAAAGCATTTTTATGCATTCTTTGTCATTTAGCTTGTTCTGTTCCTGTTGTTAAAAATAAAGTATGTGATACAAAGGGAGACCTTCTCTTTTGATACTTTCATTTTTATCATCACCAAATAATTGTTAATTGTTGTTAGAGAAAAATTGACTGTGAACTATATTTTCACAGCTAGTTACAGATGACAATAGCTTTGAAGTTTAGTAGCCTTGTTTTATCTTCTAGGGAAGCAAATCCCATCTAGCTAAATGTTAGTTTTTAAAAATCCCCCATTTAATAGTTATGTATTTTTTTAAACAAAAATGTTCTATATAGTAATTATTTTCAAATAAATTCTTATTTTAAGTTCACAAAAAACCATTACAAGAGGTGGAAATAGCAGCAATTACACATGGTGCTCTCCAGGGATTAGCCTACTTACATTCTCATACCATGATCCATAGGTAAGCACTTTGAAAATTATCATTTATTAATAAACAAATTATATCCTGCATTTTTCAAACCTGAAATCCTGAAATTTTTGTTGGATATATATATATATATATATATCTCCAAATAAAAGCATTTCTGAATCTTATAAACTCTTTTTTAGTTTGTTCATAGCTAAAAAGAAAATACTAGTATACTGGTCTTTTTTTAGGAGAATTTTTATTTCTGTCTATGTATGCTTCCAGACTTTCTGAATCATCTGTATTTTAATAGATTTGTGATAGAAATGTAATAGTGGAATCATTTCATGCAAATTGGAAAGGGCATTAGGGGTTATGTAATTTTACTCTTTATTTTTACAGATGAAGAAACTGACACATTTTAGATTACACTAGAATGATAAACCTAGATGATTTGTCATTATCAAAAATAATGCTATATTTGTTCTGCAGACTCCATGACATAGATAAATAAAAGCTAATTGAGACTATGCTTTTAATAACCCTTTATATTGTATAATATAGTGCATGTTTAGCAGTGGTATTGGTTTTGCCTTTCTTAAAAGGAAGCTAATGGTTTTAATTACATATTTAACCAAGGAATATATACTAAACTACTTGGTAAAGTCATTGTGAGTTAATTTTTTTATTGTTTAAAATGAGAATTAGATAGTAAGGGTCAGGAGAAATCCACATGCTGGTAAGTAAGTGAATGGAAGAGTTGGAATTAAAATCTCTGGTCCTCTCAACTTCAAAGTACTTTCCATCTATTTTTGTTCTCATTTCATCTTTAGTCAGGATTCTCATCCTGACTGAGAGATTATCATAGGACTTGATTATTTTGCTATCTGCTTCCCTATTTTACACATTCTTGAGTTTTATCACTTTCAGTGTAATCCAGTGAAGGAAAGATGTGTGATTTTCTGTGTTCCTTAACCCCAGAGATATCAAAGCAGGAAATATCCTTCTGACAGAACCAGGCCAGGTGAAACTTGCTGACTTTGGATCTGCTTCCATGGCATCTCCTGCCAATTCTTTTGTGGGAACGCCATATTGGTAAGAATAATTCTCTCTGGTATTGATCCTTGGTTGTAATAGGCCACGTGTTGTACTTATTTCACATCTTATCTTTTTCTGGAAATATACTGCTATTGTGTTCATCTTAACTTTTACAGTGAATTTTAAGTATAGATTTTGAATGCTGCCCTTGAATCTCCTATTTTGTCTCCCTTTTCCTTTCCTTTTATTATCTGCATCATATATTGGGTGTGGCAGTGCAAAATTTCAATAAAAAATCAAATAGGGAGAAGATTGAATATGTTAAGTGGAAATTTGTATGTTTCCATGAAATTTTGATTTTCTGTGTATCGTTGATCTTCAGATTAAGAGTATTCATGCTCCTTTGGAATTTTTTGTTTTGTCTTTTCTTATTGTTATGAAGAATTTAAAATATGCATAAAAGTGTAATGAAGTTTTGCATAATAATCATCCTACATGTGGCATTTTGCTCTGTGTATGGTGAGAGTGGTATCTTAGGTTCACCACATCTTCTTTTCCCACCTGCCGTTCAAATTTCTCTTCCCCCTTCTTATAGAAGAAAGATTTCTTACCCATCCTGAATATAATTATTGAGCAACAACATAGAGACCCCTTGAAGAACATATAGCATCTATGAGAAATATGGAAGAATCATGTTATAGACTCTTGGCAAGACCTGCTTTTTCAGACATCATCCTCCTTTCACTTTACTCCTTCCATTTTTTTTCTTCCTGATAATCTCTATCATTTCTTTTTTTCCTAGTGTAGAACTTAAAATTCAGGTGGATGTCCTGGGGACATATTAATGTGTTACTTACACTGGAAAATGAAGTGGGACTTATTCTGATAGAAATTTAGTTTGATTTGACTCATTGAGATGACCATAAAGACTGGATTTGCTATTAGGTTTTATATGGTTTTTAATAAATTGAATGAACTGAATCTGCAGTTCCAAGATTTCAATATATTTTAAGCACATAAACAGTGTATGTGTGTGCACATTATATCCTTTATAAGTATTAAATAATTAAATATTTAAAATTTAAATATCAACTCAGAATGTGCAAGGAGTTAGTTTCTGTAAGTTCTTTGCAGGTAAAATTTGAATATCAACTTAACACTGCTCTCAGTAACCAGAAATTTCTTACGTAGAACTTTAGTTAAGAGAGTGCTCTCCTCACTACAAAAATAGGGTGCTTTCAGAAAGTAATACTCCCTAGTGTTTCCCCTCTTTAGAAATGAATAATATTAGGTAAAAGGGCCCTGGAATGTTCTCTAATAAAAAATAAAATATTTGCTTACCTTTTGCTTAACTTAATTTCACAAACTCTTTTTCAACATGTTAAAAATCACATTGGAAGCTTCCTGTTATTGACAACTTAAGGTTTATATATTTGTTAATTTGTATATAGTGTTTTGGGAACACAAACTAGGTACATATTTTTATGTCTTTACTATTCACATATGCACTGGGGTACCTTATGACAATCTAAGTATCTGTACTAAAATATTAAGTAAAAATGAATATAAAGTAGCACAGAAGTTGTTAGATACTTGTTGATGATAGTGTTTCATTTTATAAACAAAATACCTCTAAGTCTGATAACTGTTTGATTGCTTTAGTTCCAACATATTGTCTGCAAATGACAATTTAAAAGAGTAGTATACATTTTTTAAAAATTTAATTTAAATGACATTTTATGTTTCAGGATGGCCCCAGAAGTGATTTTAGCCATGGATGAAGGGCAGTATGATGGCAAAGTAGATGTATGGTCTCTTGGAATAACATGTATTGAACTTGGTAAGCATTGTTCTTTATTACTTTGCAGTAAGTTTTGACTGATGTTTTACTTAAATTTTCTGTATGAAATTATAACTCTTTATGTCAGTTATTAAAGGAAGTAATATATCTATTAAGTTCTCACTTACCTGGTAACTTTTTTTTATATATTTGGTTAAATATATTTGTGCTGGTAAATTACATCTAAACTTATTTTCCACTATGGTACTAGTTAAGTTTGATATAGCTTATACCTAACATTAATAAATATTTCTTACACATCTGGAATATATCTATGATTACTAGATTTACCATTTATAGAAGGTCTACAAGGTAATTCGTGAATATTTCCTCTATCTAGGATACTTATTTGAAAATCAGATGTCATGCTGTATACCATATTGTAGCAGTTTGATTTTATGCAAATATTTTATTTTGTTGTCCACAAATGGAACTATGCTTAAGGTTTGATGTTACAGCTTACTAACATTCCCACTGTGAGTCAGATAGATGCTGAACTATTATTGTAATTCAAGATGATAGTTATCTTCTTGCTCTTGATTTCCCTATCTCCCCCAACCATTCCAATATTCTTTCCTTCCTTTCTTCTTTAAAGAGTGCTCCATTAAATTTTATTTATAAAGTGGGAAATACTGGGAATACTTAATTGAGTCATTGTTAGACTGAGCAAGAATTAAAGAAACACATTAAAAATAAAATCAGTGTATCATTTTCATAAATCATTGTCAGTTTGTCAGTTTTCTAAACCAAATACATAAGGAAATTGAGGTAGAAGCAAAAAGCTTGCAGAGGGTAGAAGCTTACACAGAAGGTAAATACTATTTGTTATAATTACTGTTTCTGTTGTGTAGTCTAATATTTTCCCCGAATAATGTAATCTTTAAAATATTTAGCTTTTGTTGGAAATGCTATATTAAACACTTCCTTCGAGCTCCATATCATTATATTTATTTGAAAGTTTGACAATACCAGTAACATATGTCACATTCTTCTTATATTTTGGCCTTAATTTGAAGTTTGCAAAATATTTATTACATTTGACAGTATTTTTAAGTGTCTAAAAACTTTTTCCCCTTAATTCTTCTTCCCATCTAATGATTTTAATTAATTTCTTAGGAAATCTGGGTATAACTATAAAGAAGTTGTCCATGGGCACTTTTTCATACTTACGCTGGCTAATGCATTCGTGTTCCCTTTGATGAAAGTGAAATTGAGTTATCCTTTTAAGATATCGTTGATTTATTTTCATATTTATTTGACAAAAAAAAATTCATTGGCTACTTACACTGCTCAGAAAAAAATCTTGTCTCAGTTATGTAGTTCCTGTGGTATGACTTAGTAGCTTCCCAGATTTTCTAGCTTTTTATTATAATTTATAGAATAGAATCCTTTCATAATGGGGATTTCTACATTTTTAATGAAGAAACTTCACAAGATGTAGATTGCCTTTTAGAAAGTTTTACGAGTGAGATATTTTAAAGGAATTTTTAGAGTTTTATGGGTACATTGCCCATCTTCAATTTTTGTAGTCTTTCATAACTTTTAAATTTTTTGTTCATTTTTTTTTTTTAAATTTTGAACTAAATCAGGAGCTTTATTTTAAGCTTGACTCTATTCTTGGGGAAGGTCTAGAATAGCACAAGCCCATACAGCTTTCATCAGTGAAAGAGATGTGCTGAATTTGCATGACTCTTGAGTGCTTGAAATGTGGCTAGTGCAGCTGAAGCACTAAATTTTATTTCATTTACCTAAGTTTGTATTTAAATAGCCACATGTGGGTAGTGGCTCTGTTAGACAGTCCTCTATTAAACAGGCGTAGAAGCATGCTTTTCAGTGCAAATTAGATTTGCAGTCTTGGGAAATACTCAAATTGTATGTTTTTGAAAACAAATAGAAGGTTATATACTGTTACTTTAAGATAAGGGTAGCAAATTAAACATTTTTTAGGGCCTCTCTGGTGGCGCAGTGGGTTAAGCAATGCACTGTGAAGCAAATCTTAACCACTACAGCATGAGTTCGATCCTTGCTGCCGGCCAGGGAGGGGACCCACATGGTGCAGCAGACCTCTCCTGCTGTGCCCGCTGCTCCCCTCAGCAGTGTGCTTC
>JAGFMF010011578.1:2055424-2072231 GCA_019455555.1 Galemys pyrenaicus | reverse complement strand
TGCCTGTTCTGCTCCCTGCTCTCTGTGGTGAATCCTCTCACCCCCCACACCTCTGGCCTGTACCCCAGTGCTTGTATGCATAAATAAATAAATATTAAATAAATAAATAAATAAACATTTTTTAAAGGTAAGAGAACAAACTTTAATCAATTGTACTGTTCTTCATTTTGATAAATGTAGCTCTAAATAAATATGACTATAGCTTTGAAATAACTTGGTTGTGTAATATGACCAAGAAATCTTAAAGTGCAGGTTTTTTTGTTTTTTAAAAAAAGATTTATTTATTTATGCATACAAGCACTGGGGTACAGGTGTGGGGGGTGAGAGGATTCACCACAGACAGAGCAGGGAGCAGAACAGGCAGATGGACTGAAATACACTGCTGAGGGGAGCAGCAGGTGAGGCAGGAGAGGTCTGCTGCACCATGTGGGTCCGCTCTCTGGCAGGCAGCAGGGATCGAACACGTGCTGCAGTGGCTGGGGTTTGCTTCATAGTGCGTTGCTTAACCCACTGTGCCACCAGGGAGGCCCAAAGTGCAGGATTTTTCATAGGTCAGTTTACCTGTTTGTTTAGAGTAAATCTCTGATCATAAAGGTATATGTTGAGTATATAAAATTTCAAAAATATTGAAAAAAGAAAAAATTATAAAATGTCTTTAATGGATACAAGATAGAAATGATGTGAATTATGACAGCAAATATAAAACATGGGGATAGATTGGGGAATAAAAATATAGAATTTTATCTATGGGGATTACACCTAGAAAATAAAGCAAACATTGTAAAATATTTTTAAAAGTAGAGTTTTAGAATGCATTCAAGTTTAAATTCTTATCAAAAATTTATAGATATGTTACTTATGTGACCCTTATGTTAATTAATTGCAAAGCCAAAACCCTTTGTAGATACACAAAAAAATAAAGGAATCTAAGTAAACCACTAGAATAAATTATCAAGTCACAAAGAACAAGAGGAAGAAAAGTAAGAAGTAAAGGTATTATAAAAGGTCGTGAGCAAAATGACAGTAATTTCATACGTGGCACCATATACTTAAGTAGTACATGGTATACATTATCCAATCAAAAGACAAAAAATGGTTGAAAAACAAAACAGACTATGCTACCTACAAGAGACACATTAGCTGTAAGAACACAGAAACACTGAAAATGAAAAGATAGAAAGATATTTCATGCACATGGAAATCAAAGGAAGGGTTTATGGTGACTCATAGTATCAGACAAATTATTCCTTAAGACAAAGACAGTAGTAAGAGACAAGGTGATGATATAATGATTAAATCAAACAAGAAGGTAGAACATTTGTAAACATTTATATACACAACATAGGACTGTCTGAATATATAAAACAAATATTAACAGACCTAAAGAGAGAAATAGATAACAGTATAATAGTAAGAGACTTGGGCCTCCCTGGTGGCGCAGTGGGTTAAGCAACGCACTGTGAAGCAAACCGCAGCCACAGCAGCAGGAGTTCGATCCTTGCTGCCAGCCAGGGAGGGGACCCACATGGTACAGCAGACCTCTCCTGCTGTGCCCGCTGTTCACCTCAGCAGTGTACTTCAGTTGATCTTCCTGTTCTGCTCCCCGCTCTCTGTGGTGAATCCTCTCACCCCCCCACACCTCTGGCCTGTACCCCAGTGCTTGTATGTATAAATAAATAAATCTTTAAAAAAAAAATAGTAAGAGACTTTAATACCCTACTTTCATCAATGGATAGATCATTTGGATTGAAAAGAAATATAATACATTCTTAAATGACATGTTATACCAGATGGACTCGAGACATAAGCAGAATATTGCCAAAAGCAGTAGACTACACATTCTTCTCAAAAAAGAAAATTCATTTTCTGTTCAAGTGCTTGTAGAACAAACGTCCTCCAAGAATATGACACAAAGCAAGTTTTAACAAATTTAAGATTTGTTAAATCTTAAATAAGATTGTGGGCCTCCCTGGTGGCGCATTGGGTTAAGTAACACTATGAAGCTAACCACAGCCAGTGCAGCATGAGTTCAATCCCAGGGGGGTGACCCACATGGCACAGCAGACCTTTCCTGCCTCACCCACTGCTCTCCTCAGCACTGTGTTTCAGTCTATCTGCCTGTTCTGCTCCCCAATCTGTCTCTGGTGAATCCTCTCACTCTCCTTGTGCCTCTGGCCTGTACCCCAGCTCTTGTATGCATAAATAAGTCTTTTAAAAAAAAATTTAGTAAGATTGAACTCTCACCAAACCTCTTTTCTGACCACAATATGAAACTTGAAATCACTTACAAGAAGAAACATAGAAAAATTACAAATACATGAAGATTAAATAACATGGTATTGAACAACCACATCAGAGATCAAAAGGTAATAAAAAAACAGTATTAACAGAATTTAAGGAACTCAGCAAAAGCAATTCTTAGAGGGAAATTCTTAGTGATAAAGACAACTTTACAAACAGTAAAGGGGTCACCCTGGTGGTGCAAGGGGTTGAGCACTGCAATGTAGGGCTTCCGCAACCACTGCAGCAGGAGTTCGATTCCTGGCCAGGGAGGTGACCCACATGGTGTGGCAGACCTCTCCTGTCTTGCCCGCTGTTCCCCTCAGCAGTGTGTTTCATTCAATCTGCCTGTTCTCTTCCCTACTCTGTTTCTGGTGAATCCTCTCTCACCCCCCCACACCTCTGGCCTGTACCACCAGTTCTTCTGTGCATAAATAAATAAATCTTTAAAAAAAAAATAATAAAAATTTCAACTTAGGTTTATACTTCAAGAAACTAGAAAAAGAAACCCAAAGTTACCAGAAAAAAGGAAGTAGCAAATATAAATGAAATCTAGATTAAAATATTAACAAGTAACAGTGATAGTAAGTTAAGTTTTTTGAAAAGAAACAAAATAGACAAACTTTCTGCTATACTCACCAAGAAGAGAGAATATGCAAATAAAGGAGACATTATAACTGATAACCAAAATACAAAAGATCACAAAATGAAAGATTTAAATAAATATAAAATAGGATTTGACTGAATCCAATATTTATTTAGATTAAAAGCCCTCAGTAAGATGAGCATTGGAGGAAACTGTACCTCAGCACAATAATGGCCATATATGACAAGCCTACAGTTTACACTCTCAATGGTGGAGAAGTAAATGCATTTCTTCTTAAGATTAGGAACAAGAAAAGGGTGCCTACTCCAGCCCTTTTTATTCAGCACAGTATTGGAAGTAGTCCTACCCAGAGCAGTTGGGCAAGAAAAAGAATTAAAAGGCATCTCCATCAAAAAGGAAAAGTAATTATTTACAGATGATGTAATACAGTGTATGGAAAACCTAAAGACTACACCAACAAACTGTTAGAACTAATTTTAACAAATTCAGTAAAGCTGCAGAATACAAAATCAGTATATAAAACCATTTGTGTTTCTGTATACTAATAATGATCTATCAGACAAATTAAGAAAACAATCCCACTTGTAATTTAACAAAGTTGGAAATACTAGGAATAAATTTGACCAAGGAGGTGGTATAAAACCTGTACACTGAAGTCTATATAAGACATTGATTAATGAACTTGAAGAAGGCACAAATATATGGAAATACACTCCTTGCTGATGTGTTAGAAAAAATAATACTGCTAAAATGTCCATACTATCCAAAGCAATCAACAGATTAAGTGCCCAGTGGCATTATTCACCAAATAATGCTAAAAGTCAAAGAAATCTGAATAGCTAAAATAATCTTGAGAAAGAAGAACATAACTAGAGGCATTATTGATTTCAAACTATATTACAAAATACAGTAATGAAAATAGAATAATATTGGCATAAAAATAGGCATGTGTCACTGATGCAGAGTAGAGAGCTTAGAAATATATCCATACATTATTTGGTAAGTTAGTTTATATCAAAGGCCTCAAGAATATACTATGTGATAAGGAAAGTCTCCAGTAAATGGAGTTGGTAAAACTAGGCAGCCACATGCAAAAACTGGACAACCACATGTAAGAGAAGGAAAGTGGACCACTGTCTTGCACCATGCACAAAACTCAATACTAAAATTTTCAGTAGTCCACATTTATAGGTACATATGAGAAACATTAGTTTAAAAAAGTTTAATAGTAGCTTATAACATTTGAAATGCAAAGTATCAGTTGAATCCATCAAATTGTCAGTTGAATCTACCTTATTTTGGCTTTGGAAATTATTTTTAGCTAAGTTCAGTATTGCAAAAAGTTTTATGGTAAAGGACAAATTCAAAAAGTACTCTAATTTGATATGTTCATGGTATACTACTTTTTTTTTTTTTAAAGATTTATTTATTTATGCATACAAGCACTGGGGTACAGGCCAGAGGCGTGGTGGGGGGGTGAGAGGATTCACCACAGAGAGCAGGGAGCAGAACAGGCAGATCAACAGAAGTACACTGCTGAGGGGAGCAGCGGGCACAGCAGGAGAGGTCTGCTGTGCTATGTGGGTCCCCTCCCTGGCCGGCAGCAGGGATTGAACTCATGCTGCAGTGACTGCGACTTGCTTCATAGTGCGTTGCTTAACCCACTGCGCCACCAGGGAGGCCCCCATGGTATACTACTTAATAAATTTGAAGACTTTTGTAAATAATCATAGAAACAAAGTTTTTTTTTTTGCTCATTCAAAATTTCTTCATTAATCCCTTCCCCTTTATAAACTTTTCAGTCTTAGTCCATTAGGTAGAACTATGTGAAGCAGGTTTTGGTTTTTGGTTTTTTGGTTTTTTTATGCATACAAGAGCTGGGATACAGGCCAGAGTCATGGGAGGTGAGAGGATTCATCAGACAGAGTGGGGAACAGAACAGGCAGATAGACTGAGATACACTGTTGAGGGCAGCAGAGGGCAAGGCAGGAGAGATCTGCTAAGCCGTGTGGGTCCCCTACCCGGCTGGTAGCAGGTATTGAACTCGTGCTGTAGTGACTGCGGTTTGCTTCATAGTGCGTTGCTTAACCCACTGCACCACCAGGGAGGCCCCTGAAGCAGGTTTTTAATGCCAACTGATAAGCCATGCTAGCCCAGGATAAGAGTATTATAAGTCATGTAGTAGAGAAGGGAATTTTTGGAGAAAATAGCCTGATACATGGAAACATAATCTCATGAGTGTATCCATGAAGGGGTGAGTGTCAGATTTGGAAGTTCGGAGTCCTAGGAGAATTACTTGAGTTATTTATACATGCAGGTGGCTCAGCCTGAGGTAATAATTGTGATTAGTATTAACGACTTGATTTCATGAATATGTCATATTTCTTAGTAGAATATTCTTTTTTTTATAGGCTTTATATATTAAAGATATATTTAGGGATAATGGGGCATCAGATCCACAATTTACCCTGAATTAATTTACTTGAAAAGTTCTTTTAACTGTACTTGAATATTTGATGGTAAGCTAGAGATTATTTCAAAATCAAATTAAAAAGAAACAAACTAACGATAGTTGCGTGCCCTTATATATCAGGTACATATTTTCACTGAAAAGTTTTCTGTTTTACAGCGGAAAGGAAGCCTCCTTTATTTAATATGAATGCAATGAGTGCCTTATATCACATAGCCCAAAATGAATCCCCTACACTACAGTCTAATGAATGGTGAGTATTATTAAGAGATCTTACATTGTATGGATTAAATACTTTCTCATAATTTTATCAAAATTATTTCAGTTAGTACAATGTATTGCCTGAAGAGATATTTTTATTTTACTCATTTATCTTTTACTGTGTCTGTTTTAATAACACATATACAACTCAGTTTAGGAATAAAGGATAGGTTTTACACATGGAAACAAAAGTATTGCTTTTTAAAAAATTTCTATTTTCCCTTTGAATAGCATATAAACAATGTTTTACAACTAAAATGTATAGATTGCAACAAACTGTAGTGATACTTTATTGGAGAATGGTTTATAATTTATATGGTATAAAACAAAATGACATGATAATTATCCGATAACTTAGAACTTTAGAATCGTTTTAATTTTTTAAAATTATTCATAGTACTCTGATGTTCCTCTCCTAATACTTCCTTGGTTTGATAAAAGGAGCATTATTAATGTAAAGAAGTTTGTGGAGAACAGATTGACAATTTTGGAAAACTGGGATTTTCAGTGATAGAAAATTTTAGTGATAGAAAAAATACATTAATTCCTTGGGTATATTTAACATTTGAAAAGTACTTGGGGAAATCTCTAGCATAATTAATAAATATTTTAAAATTTATAAGTAGATGTTTAACTTAGCAATACTTTACTTTTAAAAATTACATAATTAAGGCACATTCATTTTTCTTTGCTACTTCTATAGAGAGATAGGAAAGTAATCTTTTGGCACAGAGTTTATTATTTGGTATATATAACTGATATTTTAACCATGGACTGTCTTGGCACTGATACTTTTGGTACTCAAAAAAGAATTCTTGTATATAAGAACCTTAAAATTTTATTTAAATACTAGAAATTGTTGGAGTAATTATTACTTTACTCACTGAATTCTGATCAATAACCCTATAATGTTATAAACATTTAATGTTTTTAAAAATATCTTAGTTGTTTTTCTGGATTTAATGGAAATTGAATCCATTTTCTCAAGGACAGCAAACACTCAGGTACTCCCTCCAAGAAGCAAGTGGAAAGGTGTTCTGAATCATGCTAAATGGAAGGATGGCCCAAGGAGCAAATGAAAGGAGGCTTTGAGAAAAAGAAAAAAATGAAGAATTATATCTTAGATTTGAATGCAAAAGGAAAAGGATGGGCTTCCCTTATTTTACTTCACTATCAAATGAATTATTTAATATATCTTGTTTAAATGTGATATTTAAACTATTAAAATTTTGTAAGTTTATTTTTGAACTATAATGAAGATTCATTGGTTGCTTGAGATAAATTTTCATAGACTTAACATGAATATAGATTTTTATACTATAGTATATCTGGTTTGTTGTTGTTTTTTTTTTAAAGTAATTTATTTTCCATTTGCCTTGCCACCAATAGGCATATTCCTTGATTTGTGGATGTGTTTTTAAATGAAATAGCAATATGTTCACTTGATACTTTCCTTTACAATAGGTCTGATTATTTTCGCAACTTTGTAGATTCTTGCCTCCAGAAAATCCCTCAAGATCGCCCTACATCAGAGGAACTTTTAAAGGTCAGTGCTTTATACTCAGAATCTGTTTTTCCAAAGAAATTTTTTTAAAGGGACTCCCTGATGGCACAGGAGTTAAAGTCTCAGAACCATCAAGCTATCCTCTGTGGCATGAGTTTGATCCCCAGCCAGGGAGCAAACCCACATGGCACAACAGACCTCCCGTCTCATCGGCAGCTCCCCTCAGCAGTGTGCTTCAGTAGATCTGCCTGTTTTGCTCCCCACTCTGTCTCTAGTGAATCCTCTCACCACTACCCCCTCGCTCACCTCTGGCCTACACCCCAGCTCTTGTATGCATAAGTAAATAAAATCTTTAAAAAAACAAAATATTGCAGCAATGATAATTTCTTATGGTAGAATTGTTCTACTTTTCTGTATTTGATAGAGTTAATCTTTATTATGCTAGTGATAAAAATTCCTAATAATAATATCCTTCAATCAGCTGCTAATGTTTTATGAAATATTGTTATGCAACATATAAAGGAGCTCATAATATCCAGATTTTTTAATATAATTACAATTAATAAATACATTCCTGTTGAAACCACTGTTACAACATAACTCAGAACTGAATATATCTTTTCTAGGCAATCAGCACTTCTAAGCATATGTAAGCCTTTATTTAGCCTTTATCTGGGGCTCTAATTTGACAGTGCTTAGTGTTTAGTTAGAGCTTTGATTATGTCAACTCTATTTTCAATTAACAGAGAGAATATATTCAAAGTTCTTAAAAGATATATAGAGGTAGTTATGTAGGCTCAGAGAGAGAGAGTGTGTAAATGATAGTTTTATAAATGTAAGAATTCAGAAGTTGAATAGACTTACATAGCTATAACTAGTATGTGTTATCTTTCATGATTATTTAGGACAGTCATTCTAGGATCTAAGAAGGTGGTACATATGTATTAATTGAAAAAAATACATATAGTTAATGTATAGAGTTCAAGCTGACTTTTACCTTCTACTCTTACCCAGCACATGTTTGTTCTTCGGGAGCGCCCTGAAACAGTGTTAATAGATCTCATTCAAAGAACAAAGGATGCAGTAAGAGAGTTGGACAATCTACAGTATCGGAAGATGAAGAAACTCCTTTTCCAGGAGGCACATAATGGACCAGCAGTAGAAGCACAGGAAGAAGAGGAGGTAATAACTTAGAAATGACCAAACTAATGAGTTTTCTTTAATACTGCTTTCTTTATGCAACTTGTTTTGCCAAGAATATTTTATAAGAGCCCAACTGGGGAAGAAAGTATTGTATTCTTTAAACCCGATCCCTTTTTGATACACATTGGCATAATAAAGCACGATGATGTCTTTTATTAAAAAAAAAATCTGTTCAACTTTATTAATTATCAATAATTTAGTTTCTCTCAAATTTCTTTGCCCCTGAACCCTGTTTTACCTGATTTCCAATTCTATGAGACATGCTTTTGGTGAGTATTTGACTTAGTGACTTTGGGAGTAGATAACATTTATTCAGAGGTCAGTAGAAAGTTATCAAGTATCCCTACTCTTACCGGGCATAGTTCTGCATAGTTTCATTCCATTTACACAATTCTAAAACACTCATTTTACAGATTAATAAGGTAAAACTCATAGACGTTAAATTCACTGTAGTTAAAGGCATATGTCTTCAAATTTTCCTATCTCTCTCACTCTCAAGGCCACCTTGTTTATAGGTCGCCTTTTAGCTGGAATAGAAATATAAATTGCAAAAAAAAAATAGAGCGTCTTCACAAGGACATATACATATAAAGTTTTTAATTTGTAGAACTGTCTTTTTTAATTTTAAATATTTCTGTTTTCTTGTTTGTTAGACTGACAGAATTCCAAAGCTCTGATTCTTTTTAATTTATTTTCAGTGAGAAAAATTACTTTCTGAACCTAGGAGCAGGAATTACTTTTCTTTTTCATAGTACCACATAATTATGAACTATTAAAATATAAGACAGGTTTTTTCCTGTTTTTCCTATAATACTCGTTAGAAAGTCGTATTAGGCTTTTTTTTTTTTGAAATATGAAATATTTTAGTAAAGTTGTAAAATTATGATATAATTAAATCTGTACAGCATCTGTTATGTTAGATATATGTCTACACATATGCCATGTGTCTATATTTATTAAATTCTACAAATTTCATAGAATTTTGGCATTGGTGAGGTGACCGTGTTGGTGCCCAGACACCATGACTTGTCAGGTTACTTCAGAAGAACATTTTTGTGATTTTCGGGCCTCCCTGGTGGCGCAGTGGGTTAAGCAACGCACTATGAAGCGGACTGCAGCCACTGCAGCATGAGTTCGATCCCTGCTGCCGGCCAGGGAGGGGACCCACATGGCGCGGCAGACCTCTCCTGTTGTGCCCGCTGCTCCCCTCAGCAGTGTACTTCMGTTGMTCTGCCTGTTCTGCTCCCCGCTCTCTGTGGTGAATCCTCTCACCCCCCCACACCTCTGGCCTGTACCCCAGTGCTTGTATGCATAAATAAATAAATCATAAAAAAAAAATGCAATCATCTACTAAAAAAAAAAAAAGAACATTCTTGTGATTTTGATTTAAATACATATATAATATGTAATTTACATAAAATTTGATAGGAATTAAAATTAAATTATTTAGTGCTAAAATGTTAGACCCTATATTCTGGGAAAGAACAAAAAATTTACTTACAAAAGGTTTTAATTAAAAGTGACAGCTAAAAGGGGATTGTTAAAGGATTTTAATAATAAGGTCAGGGCTTATTTTAACCAAGGAATCATTGAGAAATGAACAAAATGTGTGTACATATACCCCACAAGATGTGTGATATAGAAATGAATTTCAAAAAATGTCTATCTAGAGAAAATGCTACAATACTTTGGAAATAACCTGAAACCGATAAATTCTATCCATGTTTAGGGTTTTTTTGCTTTTCTGTCAACTAACAGGGAAATTGCCTGACCGTGACAAATGAAGTTTCTAATGATAGACCTATAGCTTTTCTTTTAGGACTGTGGTCAAGTGGTTGTTAAGTATTCAAGAGTTTAAAAGAAATCAGTATTTGAACCTAATGTTCTTTTTCCATAGGAACAAGATCATGGTGTTGGACGAACAGGAACAGTGAATAGTGTTGGAAGTAACCAGTCTATCCCCAGTATGTCCATCAGTGCCAGTAGCCAAAGCAGTAGTGTTAATAGTCTTCCAGATGCTTCAGATGACAAGAGTGAACTAGACATGATGGAGGGAGACCACACAGTAATGTCTAATAGTTCTGTCATCCATTTAAAACCTGTGAGTATTTGTATTTCAGCAAAAATCATTTCAAATTTGATAATTTTCTTCATCTGATAAACTTAAGAGATTTCTTTCTGATATATCAATATGGAACATTTTAAAATGGCAATATGTATGTTAATTCCCAGTGCATTATATGCATTTGGGAAACTAGTATTTTAAGAATGTAAGAATTATTTTTTTTTAATCTTAGAAGAAGGGAATACAGAAATACTACATAAAAAATACTGTTATTTACATGGAAAATAAAATATTTAAAAGCAATAAGTCACAAATGAAATTCAGTATAATAATTGCCTTTGGGGAGTGGAGAAAGGGTCTGTTTGTTTTTTGTGTAGAAAAACTGGGGTATAGGCCAGAAGTATGTGTAGGGATAGGGGAGAGTGGTGAGAAGGGAAGAGGATTCACCAGAGACAGAATGGGAAGCAGAATAGGCAGATTTACTGAAATACACTGCTGAAGGGAGTAGGGGATGAGACAGGAGAGGTCCCTGACTGAGGGTTGAACTCAGGCCTTAGCAGTGATAGTGCTGAGACTAAACCCCTGTGCCACCAGACCCCAGAGAGGCCTGAGTGGAGAAAGGGTTTGGAGAAGTGATGATCAAAAGTTACTTTTGCATTTTATGTAATCCTTATCTTTAAATGAGTATAGTTATAAAAAATATAAATTCTGGGTATAGGAATACAGGTATTTTCTACATTATTCTTGGTACAAAATAAAATTTTTTCTTTACATTGAAAGTCATATAACTCCTTTTAGCAATTAAAAGGAATGCTTCCCTTTATAATTTATAGCTTGTATTATTACTTAATAAATTATTAGGAACAGTAGCTAAATGTGGAACCAACCTAAGTGTTCATCAACAAAGGAATGGATAAATAAAATGTGAGACATCTTATAGAATATTGTTCACCTATAAAAGATCAAAATTCTGATACATGCTGCATGAATGAACTCTGAAAACATTAACACAAGCCATGTAAGTCAGGTGCAAAAGGAGATTTTTTAATGAAGTACTACTGCTTTATATTCTTGATCATTTTTTGACAGTGTGGAATTTCTCCCCTCAGGTATGGTCACTTTAGCTCTCCTACCACCAAGCGTCCATAGTTCCTCTCCTTACTCCACTGTGCTTTTTCCCAATACCTCTTCTTAACCCTTCCCATCCTGTTCACTACCTGCATGCCTCAGATCAATGGTAGCTTTTAAGGTTTGGTGTTAAAGTTTGTCTTTGATCCTTTCTTTGGTTTTTCTGTATTCCACATATAAGTGAAACCATCCAGTATTTATCTTCCTCCTTCTGGTTTCTTTTGCTTAACATAATCCTGTAAAAGGATAAACGTTATATAATTCCATTTATGTGAAATTCTCCGATATGCAAATTAATAAAAACAAAGTAGATTAGATATTACCAGGGGCTGGGTAGCGGTAACATGGAAAGTTTAGGTAAATAGATAGTTTCCTTTTGGGATAATGATGAAGTTTTGGAAATGGTTGCTTAGCTTTGAGAATGTAATTAACACCACTAAATTACACACTTAAGATCATTAAAATTTATATATAAAATTTTTGGTCATTTTTATGACCAAACCACATACACACTCAAAACTGTTATAATAATTTAGTTAAATACTACTGTGGTTCATAGCAAAATTATGTTTTTGTTGTATAATCATAGAAAAGATTATACACAAAGTGAGTTGGTTGCTATTAATTGATTTCCTCTTAAATTAATGAACTAATGTATAAATGGAAGGACATTAGTTCTTACAACTATTTTTTGATTACTTGTCTTGTTCAAATGGTGAAAGTATTATAAAGGAATTTTAAAGCTGTATTTTTCCTTCTAAAACCTAAGAACCTTAAAGTAATTTTTTCCTACTGTTTAAATATTTTTAAAAATATGATTTATCATCTTTGTTTCTAAGTTATGTTAAAACTTTTCAATTTTGCATGTAAAATCTAGTCTTGTTTCTTTATCTTGACTCTGTACTATTTCATTCACTGTTTCATTCACAGTTTCTTTATCCTGACTCTGTACTATTTCATTCACCAAACCTTAAAATCATGTCTCCTGATTCTAATTATGCTGAAAATAAAGTAATCATTATTCCTAATATCTGTTTATTTTTACTTTTTAAAATTGTATCTTTGAGATTTGATTTTTAAAGTTGTCTTTAAACATAAATTTTCTTAAAAGTTCAAATTAACTGTGTTTGTTCTCCTTATATAGTATTGTCTCTTTCATTGCCTAGGAGGAAGAAAATTACAGAGAAGAGGGAGATCCTAGAACAAGAGCATCAGATCCACAATCTCCGCCCCAAGTATCTCGTCACAAATCACACTATCGTAATCGGGAACACTTTGCTACTATACGGACAGCATCACTGGTATGTACTTCCCCAAAATTAGAAATACACTTCTCATGGTGAATCTTGGCATCTATTTGCAAGTATAACTATATCTTACTCTTCTATTTGTGTTTCAATTTTGCAAAGCCTTCTTTCATTTAAGTGCCTATTATGAAAAAAACATTTTACAAAGTTCTCTGAAAGATGTTAAATTAATAGTATCTTTAAGACATATATGCAAATAATATGTTAAAATGTATTAAATGCCTGAGAGGGCTACAAGGTACCAAGTAGGAGTTCAAATTATTGTTGATTCAGGGCATAAAAGAAGTACAATAATTAGTTGGTTTTAGGCATGCAAATAGAGGAGAAATGTTATCTCTATATAAGAATTGACAAGAAAGTACTGAGACTGTATAGAATGAGGGAAAATATTTGGAAAATAGCAGGTCATCCAATTTTATATTTTCTATATGTAGTCTTTCTGATTTCCCAAATAGTAAAAGTCCATTACAAGGTTGTTGTTATAATGGGTACTTCTAATCTTGATCATTCAGGTAAGTAGTATTAAAATATAAAAAAGGATACTCAGGATAGAAAAATTTGCATTGAGATGTCACAAAACAAGGAGACTATTAGAAAATATGACAGAAAGGAATAAAGATATGGAAATTATCTGAGCTGTCAATTACTAAGCAGATTTTATAAACACCATACTATGTCCTATAAATATATATGATGTTGTAGGGTCGGGAATGCTATCTTCCAACAAAAGTTAGTGCATTTCTGCTACTCTGCAACATTAAATAGGTATGAAGAGATTAAGCACCAAAGATTGCTTCATTTTTTTCATAACTGTTTTAATAAATACCTAGAGTAGGGCCAGGGCCAGCGGGTGGGAAAACATCTTTGCAACTTGGTATATAATAAATATTTCCCAAGAAAGTCTTCACTTCCAAAGTTTGGCCCCTGAGATTAATTAAGGACATTCTATATGATATATTTAGAAAACTTAAGATCAATTACCTAAATCAAGAAATTCTATGATTTTAAATAAAACATTTAGAGACTATGTAGTTAGAGGTATAAAGATAAATATAGCTATATTATTCAGTATAATTACCCTACATGATATTAGTATAACCAGTCGAGCTACATTTTTTCCATACAATAAAATATACAGATCTTAGGTATTCAATTGGAAGTATTTTCACAACCATACACATTTATATTAATCATCACCTGAATAAACAAGATATTTAAAATTTCTTATATCCCAGAAAGTTATCTTCATACCCCACTTTAGTCAATTCTGCATTCCAATGACCATCACTTTGTTTCTTATTATCAGTTTGAATTTGGTATAAATGAGTAACACAGAATGTATGTTTACTCAGCTTAATGTTTGTGAGATTCAGCCATACTATTGTGTTCACCACAATTCATTCTCTTATATTGTAAATATTTTTATGTTATGTGATCACACCAGAATTTTTATTATCCATTCTTTTGTTTAGGAGCATTTCATTCAGTTTCCATTTGGGGCTATTATACATAGAGTTTCTATAAACATTTCTGGTGTAAGCCTATATAGGAACATGATTTCATTCCTTTTCTGAAATATATGGGCTAGAATTGCTGAATCATAGGTACATGTACATTTTGTAAGAATCTGTCAAACATTTTTCAAAAATGTAGCATTTTACTTACCCATTAGCAATGTCTAAAAAGCTGTGGGTGGTCCATAGTCTTTCCAGCATTTGGTGATGTCAGTCTTTCACCTTTTTTTAGTGGCTGTGAAGTAGAATCTAATACATCTTTTTTTGCATTCCCCTGTAGTTATTCCCTATAACTAAAGATGTAGCCATAATAATAAACACCTTTTTATGTGCTTATTGTCTGGTCATACATAATTTTCTTAAATATGAAGTGTATCTTCAAGTTTTTTGCTAGACAGCTAATGCAGTTCAGCTTTTTTTTTTAGATTTATTTATTTTAAAGATTTATTTTTGCTTATTTATGCATACAAAGTATAAGGCTGGGTATAAGGCCAGAGATGCAGGGGTGGAGGGAGTGAAAGGATTCAGAGACAGAGTGGGGAGCAGAACAGGAGGATCTGTTGAAATATGCTACTGAGGGAAGCACCAGGTGAGACAGGCGAGGTCTGCTGTGACATGTGGGTTGGTCTCCGGGCCAGGGATGGAACCTCATGCCATACCACAGTGGCTGTCGATAGCTTGATAACACTGAGACTTTAATCCCTCCACTATCATGGAGGCCCCAATTCATCTTTTTAATACTGATTTGTAGGAATTATTTATATAAGTATCATAATGTGCATCTTGAAGATAATTTTTCTCCATTTGTGATTTACCTATTCTTTTCTCACTGTTGTCTTTATGAGAAATGAGAAATTTTTAATGTTAAAATCCAATTTAAATACCCCAGTTAAAAAGTGAGCAAAGGATATTAAATAAGATACTTCACCAGAGAAAGTATACAAATGGCTAGCAGTTATGTAAAAGGTGCACAACAGTATTAGCCATTAGGGAAAAGAGAAACTAGAGGGCCTCCCTGGTGGTGCATGAGTTAAAGTCTCAGCACTATCCAGCTACCTGTCTTGCCAGCTGCTCCCCTTAGCAGTGTTTCAATCTGTTGGCATGTTCTGCTCCCCACTCTGTCTCTGGTGAATCCTCTCACCTGTACTTCTGGCCTACATTCCAATTCTTTTATGCATAAGTAAATAAAAATCTTTCTTTTTCTTTTTTTTTAAGAAAAACTGAAAAAAGTTTACCTCATACCACTAGGATGGCTGTTCAAAAAGGGGATGGGAATAATCAGTGTTGGAAAGCATGTGGAGAAACTGGAACTCCTGTATATTGCCTATAGGATTATAAAATGCCTATAGGATTTAGCTTTTATGTATAATAGTTGATGATTCCTTCAAAAGTTAGACATAGAATTGCCACATGATTTAGCAGTTCTACTCCCATGTATGTATCCTAAAGAATTCAAAACATGTACTCAGTAGCATATACACACATACTTATAACAGCAGTATTGACAATAGCCAAAGGGTTGGAACAACACAAAGGTTCACTAATTGATAAATGGATAAACAGGTTATAGTATATGTATACCATAGAATTTTTATTCTGATAGAAAAGGAATGAAGTGCCAATACATGTTATACAATATAGTGAACCTTAAAAACATCCTAAATGGAAGAAGGTAGACACAAAAAGTCACAAAGGACTTTATTTATGAAATATCCAGAATAGATCAATCTAGAGACAGAAAATAGATTTCTGATTATCAGAAGGAATATGCAGTTTTCTTCTGAGTTGATAAAAAGTTTTATAACTAGTTAGAGGTGACATTTGCATAACATTGTAACTATATTAAATGCTACTGAGTTGTTTTTATTTTTTTTTTTAAGATTTATTTATTTTTGCATACAAGCACTGGGATACAGGCCAGAGGTGTGGGGGGTGAGAGGATTCACCACAGACAGAGCAGGGAGCAGAACAGGCAGATCGACTGAAATACACTGCTGAGGGGAGCAGCAGGTGAGGCAGGAGAGGTCTGCTGTGCCATGTGGGTCCGCTCTCTGGCAGGCAGCAGGGATCGAACACGTGCTGCAGTGGCTGGGGTTTGCTTCATAGTGCATTGCTTAACCCACTGTGCCACCAGGGAGGCCCCTAGTTGTTTATTTTTAAATGATCTTAATTTTATATAAATATCACCTCATTTAAGAAATCCAGTTTTTACATTTTTTTATGGTCAGTGTTTTTTGTGTCCTGCTCAAAAAATACTTGCCTACCCAGGTCATGAAGATAGTCTATGTTTTCTTTTGCATTATGAACTGGATCTTATGTTTAGGTCACATGATTCTTTTCAGATTAATTTTTGTATATAAATAGAGGACTTGGGGCCTCCCTGGTGGCGCAGTGGGTTAAGCAACGCATTATGAAGCAAACCGCAACCACTGCAGCACGAGTTCGATCCCTGCTGCCGGCCAGAGAGG
>JAGFMF010011578.1:2026553-2052527 GCA_019455555.1 Galemys pyrenaicus | reverse complement strand
ATGTACTCTTTGGGATCAGTGTTTTTGTGTCCTTTGGGTAGATTCCTAGGAGTGGGATTGCCGGATCATATGGTAGTTCCAACTCTAGTAGGCTGAGGACCCTCCATACTTTGGAATCATTACATTATTTAAAGATTTATTTATACATACAAGACTGGGGTGGAGGCAGGGGTGTATGAAAGGATTCACCAGAGATAAAATGGGTTGCAGAACAGGTGGATTCACGGAAGTACACTGCTAAGGGGAGCAGTGGGCCAGACAGGAGAAGTCTGCTGTGCTATGTCAGTCAGCTCCCTGGCCAGGGATCGAACTCAAGCTGCAATGGCTGCAGACAGCTTCATACTGCTGAGGCTTAATGCCTTGAGTCAACAGGGAGGCCCACTTTAATGATTTTTTGAAATTCATATAAAAATACTGAGTAACACTTACTAATAATTTGTTCGGTATTCTTATTTTGGTGATGAAACTGATTTTATGTTCTTGAGGAAAAAAGGGTTTCCTTGGTGATGTGTATTAAAGTACTGCTTTGTATCTATATACTAATTTTATCCATTTAAAATTTTTCATATAGGCTAAAGTGATGGCCAATGAGGAGAAAAAATTTCAGCAACATATTCAGGCCCAACAGAAGAAAGAACTAAACAGCTTTTTAGAGTCCCAGAAAAGAGAATATAAACTTCGAAAAGAACAACTTAAGGAGGTACTTTTTATAAAAAAGTTCAAGCTAGTTATGTGCTTATTGATTATACCCAGTGGTGATGAACTCATAAAACCATTCGGAAAAAATTTTGGTTTTGTTTGATCATATCAGTTTGAATGAAGACTTTGATTATAATCAGTTACTCTTCAGTTGACCGAGATCTTTTCCTGAAAAGAATCATCTCCTGAAAATATAAATCATTTTATTTATAATAGCTTTCTTAGAATTTAACTAACTCATTAGAAATAAAAATTTCAGAATTGTGAAAAAAGAGCTATCTGTATTTTAAAGTTAAGCATGCTCTCTTAATTTCGGCTCAGAAGGTCATATTATTTCTTTATCTGAGTTTAAAACATAAATTAAGGATAAGATGCATATCTGCTTATTAATAATTTATTTAATGGAGCATACTGATTATTTCTTTATGGCTACATGATTTCATATATATCTGCCTTTGTATCTGTTTTGTTGAACTTCTTTTAAAAGCAATTTAGTCTAACTTTGAAGAGAGCCTTAATTGTTCTAAGGCAGTTTCTCAAAGAGGAACAGAAAAATGATATGTGTCCCTTTATCCCCCCTTACAGACTGATGAATTTCTTTAGTCCATGTCATTATTAATATATTGATAATTAATTGATCTTAATAAGAGTAGTAGTCTCTTTGATAGTAATGCCTTTGTTTATGTAGAAAGTTGCCTTATAATCAGATATTAACTTTCATTAAGGTTATTGGTGACCAAGTGAACTTCATTGACAGGATTTTTCCAGATCTTTATATTTGTAACCTGCAAAATATTCCCAATGATTATAATTCAGTACTGGAATACTGCATTTGATAAGGGTGTAACTAGGGTTTGCAACTGTAATAAAATATTCAAGAAAATGCAGTTCTGTGGTTGCATTTCCCAGTGAAATGAGATTTTAGTTTTTTGTATGTGTTGATTTAAATAACCCTTTAGGCACTTGTCTAACTAATAAATTCATTTTGTTTAGAAGCCAAATTCGTGTGTATGTTTATTTAGAATAAGTCTTAGTATAGAAAAAGGTTCATAGTTGAGTCTTGTAGTAAGTTCGCTAATAGAAGATTTTTTAAAAATTCCAGGTGATTATGTATGTGCCAGTATTATCTAAATCTTTTATCATAGTGTATGTACATACAGTTTTGTTTAAAACTTTTAATTTATGTGCTTTTATGTGTTTGAATATCTTATAAACTAAAGTTGTAAAACTTTGGTCTCTTTCTTGAATAACAGGGGAAGAACTATAGAGTCTCTAAAAATTCATCTTATATCCGGGAAAGATGACTGATGTATACATCCTGTACTATGCTCATATTTTTTAGGTTGAATGTACTCTAATATTAGCATCCTGAAGTTTGTCTCTTTAATTGTATTGTCATTGTTCATATTTTTTCGTACTATAAATGCTTTTTCATTTAGTTGGTGAGCTATTTAAAATGCTGTAAAAACGCACTAGTTTTGATTTGTTTGAGGCTCATAATGCTGAATATTGAATACCATTCTGAAAAAAGTTACTTTGTTCTACCATGTTTTTGTTGATTCTCTTTTAATTCTTTAGAATGGGGAAAACCGGAAGTGAGACATACGGTTTTTATTATGTTTCTCTTCATTTACTAAACACTTTTAAAGCTAGAAATTATCATAAATGCAAAGCTAAAAGGTGGGCATGTTTTCTGTGTACATTTCTCTCTTTCTGTCTTACCTCGGGTAACTCAAGAAAAAAGGGTATTACTTCCTTGAGATTTATTACTCTGCCTGAGCATTAGGACACAAATATTTTTATTTCAATTTACCAGACCAAATGGTAAATTCATGCTGTTAATTTTCATGTATCTTGAATTGAGTTGTTTTTATGCTGCCAGGAACTGAATGAAAATCAGAGCACCCCCAAAAAGGAAAAACAGGAGTGGCTTTCAAAGCAGAAGGAGAATATACAGCATTTCCAAGCAGAAGAAGAGGCTAACCTTCTTAGACGTCAGAGACAGTACCTAGAGCTAGAATGTCGCCGCTTTAAGAGGAGAATGTTACTTGGGCGCCATAACTTGGAGCAGGACCTTGTCAGAGAAGTATGTTTGCATGATGTGAAAGCAGAATATTTCCTGAAAATGTATCAGTGACATCTCAGCCTCAGAGCTTTGGCATTTCTGATTTGCTCTACCTAATCCCTCTTCCTCAGATATCTACATTTCCTTTTCCCTTCCTTCAAGTGTCTCTTCAAATGTCACCTCTTCAGAAATCCCTATTCTGATCAAATCCTACCTTTTTAAAGTGTTTTTCTTTACATTTCTCTGTCCTATACACATGCACACACACACATTCTCTCCCTCTTTCTCTCTCTTGCTCGCTCTCTCTCGTTCTCTCTCATCCTTTTTTGGGGTAAGGCTCTCCCCCACTAGAAAGGAAATTATATAAATTCCCAGGTTTTGTTTAGGTCTTTATAGCACTAGTACCAGCCCATAATAGCTATCAGTAAATATTTAATAAACATGAAGTTAGTGCTTAATTGAAACATTAATTTTTAAATATGAGAAAACTGAATGGATATTTATGCTTTTGGGTGGGGAGAGTAGAACGGGGGTTTAGGTTAGCGGTGCAGGGGATAAGAGGATTTACCAGACAAAATGGGGAGCAGAACAGGCAGACTGACTGAAATATACTGTTAAGGAGAGTAGCATGTAAGACAGGAGAGGTCTGCTATGCCATCTGTGAGTTAGCTCCCTGGCCAGACATCATACTCAGGCCATAGCGGTGATACTGCTAAGGCTTAATTCCTAGGCCATCAAGGAGGTCCCCACTTTATACCTTTGATCTGCAGTGGTCACCCTGAAGTTTGTGTTAACATTTTACACATTTTTGTAATCATGTTCATACCAATTGGCAAATGTAGCAATTTCTATGCCAGTGAAGACAATTGCTCATAGGATACCCTATGAGCATAAATAAATTTATTTCTGAGAATGGCTTAAAGTAAGCTTCAAATATAAAAATTATTCAAATTCACTGATACAAAAATTAAAATTGTATCTTCAGTTAAACAAGATCAATTTAAAAGACTGGTAACATCAAGTCAGAGTAGTGGCACAGGTAAACGCACAATGTTGGATAAGAATATAAATTGAGGGGCCTCCCTGGTGGCACAAGTGGTTAGGCACAGCACTATGAAGCTGTTGGTGGCCACTGCAGCACATGTTTGATCCCTGGCTGGGGCAGGGGTAGCTTATCCACATGGCGTGGCAGACCTCTCCTGTCTCGCCTGCTGCTCCCCTCAGCAGTGTATTTCAGTCATTCCACCTGTTCTGCTCCTCACTCTCTCTGTGAATTCTCTAGCCCTCCTGCACCTCTGGCCTGCACCCAAGCTCTTGTATGCATAAATAAATCTTTAAAATATATATATATGTTGATATTGCCCTTTTGAAACATTAGTAGTAGCTTTTAAAAATTTCTTTTAAGATTTATTTATTTATGCATACAAGAATTGGAGTATAGGCTAGGGATGTGGCTAGGGTATAGGCTAGGATATTGAGAGGTTTCATCAGAGACAGAGTGGGGAACAGAACAAGCAGATTGACTGAAACACATTTCTCAGAGAAGCAGTGGACGAGGCAGGAGAGGTCTGCTGTGCCATGTGGGTCAGCTCCCTGGCTGGGGATTGAACTGGTGCTGCAGTAGCCTTGGATGCTTCATAGTGTGGTGCTTAACCCCTTGGACCACGAGGGAGGCTCCAGCTTTTAAAATTTAATATGTATATATGCTTCCTTATCAAATTCACTTCATCCTAAAAAAAAATAGTGTGACAATATGATGCAAAATTTGTAGATATTTATTAAACATTTGTATATTAAGAAGTGAAAAAATTATGGTATCACAAAGCAGAAGTTTACAATGAAACTTATAAAGATCTATACATACTAAACAGATCTAGATATATGCCTGTAATATTATTCAGTGAGAAAAGCACATTATATGCCTACAAAGTATATTGTTATTCAATTTAAAACTATGTTTTTATAAAATAGATGTGTCACAGTAAGTATGGGGAAGTTTGGGCTGTATTTGTACCTGACTGTTGGCTTCTGTGTTTGATCCCACAATTACATAGACAAAAGGGGCAAGTTTGACTTCTATATTGTGTATTTTTGTGTTGTACCCTTGTACTTTTCAGTCTGAAAAGAGAATAATAATATTTACTATGCAGCCATTATTGAATCAAAGGACTATAGCTATAGGTTCCCCACCCTCCCCCTGCATTTACAACTTTAAATTATACCTTTTGACCTTTCTGTTATAATTTAGGAATTAAATAAAAGACAGACTCAAAAGGATTTAGAGCATGCCATGCTACTGCGACAGCATGAATCCATGCAAGAACTGGAATTTCGCCACCTCAATACAATTCAGAAGATGCGCTGTGAGTTGATCAGATTGCAGCATCAGACTGAGCTCACTAACCAGCTGGAATATAATAAACGAAGAGAACGAGAACTAAGGCGAAAGCATGTCATGGAAGTTCGACAGCAGCCTAAGAGTCTGAAGGTACCTTTAGTCTAAACTTCTTGACGGGGAGAAAAGAGATCAAAGCCATCCATGCTAACAGTAAAAGTCTAAGACCAATGTCTGTCATAAAGAAATTTAAATAAACTTTTTTCTTTACATTTTTAAGCATGTTTGGTTAGTTTTATATGGAGTGCTTGAAGCTGTAGACTTTTGCTTATGTATTTCTCAGCAGAGCACCAAAACATGACCAAAATTTTTAACTATGGGACGTGCCATAAATAACAATCAAAATTTGAATTTTAAAGGAAATTTTCAAACTTTGTAACAAGTGACAAATATTTGAAGGAGTGTAATCACATAAATCTTAATAAACAATAACCAGAAAAACCATCCACTATATAAACTTTCATCCACATGGTACCTCAGTCTGTACATTTGCAAATTTTAAACTTACTACATGTAAATTTTAATTTTGTGCAGCCATTTTCTTTTTAAACCTTATTCCTTTTAAAAACTATTCTGAATTTTACATGAATAACCGCTGGAGTGAAGTGAAATTAATTTACAGCGGTAATAATCTGTGTCAAAATCAACAAGCTCTATAACCAGTGGTGTCCCCATTTCCCACAGAATGCCTTTCAAGCAAGCAATCCTGAACAAAATACAGACACAAAGATGCTTTTACCCTTTCCTTTTGAACCTGAGTAAAATTTCACTTTTCTGAGTCTTAAAAACAACTAATTAACATCATTTATAGAGTATTTTTGTTGACTGCCAGGTAACATTTATTTAGTCATTGCTTAGGAAAATTGAAATTCATAATGACTTTTCATTATGTTATGCCATAAATCTGATATGGCTCTGGGGTTTGGGATAATTGTTTGATGTTTAACTCTTCCTGTGTTTCTTATTGTTGGGACCTTTTCCACTTGAAAGATTATAAACATTAGTCTCATTTTCACAGATACTATATACAAGGTATATAAATAACACTTCATAATGATAGACTGTGAATAGAGTGTCTCCTGATGACAGATGAGCTCAAGATTTTCCATAAAGGAAATTTTTTTTATAACTTAAAGGGCTTTAGAGTAGCTCTGTTTTTCTCTAAATTATATACATAAATTTATTTATTCAATTCACAGAGATTATCTTTGTCAAAACAGACTAGATTTTACACTGTCATCTCCTTTTTATTTACTTAAGTAGTAATTGCCTCTTCTGAGACTTTAAAGTCTACAAGACTTTAAAGGTGGGTAGGAGGACTTTAGTATGAATATTTAATTGTTCGTTACTAGGATTTGTAGGAGTTGGGGGTACCATTTCTACAGAATGGGTTGGATGAACACCTACTGCCAGCTCTAGTGTTTGTTCATCTGCCATCTAGATTGTGCTTTCTATGTCAAATTATGCTATGTCAAATCAGTAGAAACAACTGTATATTCATCTTTTTTTTTCATCTGAGTCAAACATTGAGGGATATAGTTTATTCTTGGTATAAGCTTTTACTCTTCTTGTTGAAAAATTTTCAAGTTCTTTTTTCTCATTAGGCTAGTGATGTGTAATGATTACAGTTTTGATTATGGTTTTGTTTGAATAGCATTTTAAAATAATTTTTTTGAAGAATAAAGGCTACACAGAGGCAGAAGAAAATGTCTAAATTTCATTATCCCACTCCTCACTGACTTGGAAGAATTTTGTTAATCAAGAACAATATTTAAGAGTGCTACTACTAATCATAGCTGATCCAAGAGTTCCCCTTTCTAGCTAGACATTCTTGAACCTTCATAGAATGAAGGCATATGACTATGACCTAGTTGGGTATGGAAAAAGTATATTTTGATTGTGTAGGGGAGGGGCATTGCATTACTTTGAGAAGTGTGTTACTTTGAGCGTTAGATACATTTGTTGCACAGTTATCAATTGATGGATACCTGGCAGTATTTATATTAAAGTAAAATAATTTCACTGTAGGTTCTACCTCAGTGTAGTAAACAAATCTGTTAATTGAAAGTTCAATCAATAGACCTTGAAAATTATTAATTTTTTTAAAAAAACTAAATTCATAGAATACCTAACTTGTGACTAACCAAAAACTGAAGCCCAAACTCTTTTGTCTCTGAGATCAAATTAATTTTTGTTCAGATTAAATATTTATGTAGTTCATGTCTGTGATCACACCAAGAAAGGTTGTCACCTACTTGCTTTATAACTTTTGTTTGATCTTTGAAAGATTGGTCAATTTATCTGACTTTCTAGTTTTTGCTTGTGGTATAAATAAAGAGTAAGCCAATATGATTTCAAACCAGTTTATTCCTTCAAGGAAGAAACAATAGTAATATTAGTCACTACTACCCTACTTCTCTAGAATCTATTGTAGACTGTATACTTCTATTTGATATTGTCGTTAGAAGAAATTGGGGCAAAGTGTCTCAGGTAAGGAAAAAAGTATATAAACTTGTATTCTGCATCAAATCTGATAAAATATGCTCTGACTAATACTGTTAATTTACCACACTTCATGAGGAGAAGTTAAGTTTTCTTTCTAATTTTAATATTCACTCAGGTCACCAAATATGCTAGCAAAATAATGAGTATTGCTTGAAGTGTTATGATAAATGGGATTCTTGATATTTTGATATTTCACATTAGCGTTTTTGTTGTGAAAATGCACAACCAAATGAAGTACCAACAACCTATGCTCTTTTTTGTTTTTCCTCTTTCTCCTAGTAGTCTTTATTTTTAATGCAAGCCTACAAGGTATACCAAATACTGTATGTTAAAATTATGAACATCTGTTTTTTTTCCTTCCCAGTCTAAAGAACTCCAAATAAAAAAGCAATTTCAGGACACCTGCAAAATCCAAACCAGACAGTACAAAGCATTAAGAAATCACCTACTGGAGACTACACCAAAGAGTGAGCACAAAGCTGTTCTGAAACGGCTCAAGGAGGAGCAGACCCGAAAGTTAGCTATCTTGGCTGAACAGTATGATCACAGCATTAATGAAATGCTCTCCACACAAGCTGTGAGTTTGTTTTATTTAGGGAAAACAAATTTAATGCCCCTTTCTTTCTACCACCTGAATGAAATCCTAACTGTTAAACTACTAGTTGGAAATGATACCTCTCCTATAGTTTGGGAAATAGTGGCAGTGGTCCATATTCTTCTGCTGTCAACATTGCTTGGAAACAGGTATGATACAGAATTCTATATTGATAAAGAATTCTCATTGTTACAGTTGAGGCATGAGTTTCTAAATAGGCCCTCTGCCCGTGCCTCTGTTAAGACTTATCCCAACAGCTTATCAAGATTAGAGCAGCAGTTTTGTTAAGCAGTAGGCAAAAGATAGTACTATATTGCAACTCCAAATGGTCACATTCGAATGCAAATACAAGATATTTTCTACATCAGGAGAACTTACATAGAAATAAGTTCTCTATGCAGACTTTCTTAAAGGGCCAGATGTTTAGTGTTTGGGCTTTGTGGGCCAGAAGGCAAAATTGAGTTTGTTGTGAGGATACTTGTATAGTAACCATTTCAAAATATGAGAACCATTCTTAACTAGTGGGCTATTAAAAAGAAATTCAATTTTTCCCCCACTTCTCTGCAAAACAAAAACAGGCAGCTGCTTATATTTGGCCCACAGGTTATAGTTTGTTGGTCCCTGTTCTGTAGTTACTTCCATTGGAGAGAAGAGATTCAGAGTTTTTTTATCTTCTAATTAGAACCTAGATTTTTATTAAGAAAAACACCCTTATCTTGGCATTCTCTAAACAGCTTATGTTAGCTACATACTGCTATCAGGGTTACCATGCTTTTCTTTTTCAGAAATGTTTGTTCTAAGTTACAAGAAATAATGTGTATCCTATAAGGGTAGTCCATCTTCTCTCATATCTCCTCCTTTCCAGGTCTTGAATAGATAACTCACAGTAGGATATATCTGTTTTCTTTCTTCCAGTTGCGCTTAGATGAAGCACAGGAAGCAGAGTGCCAGGTTTTAAAGATGCAGCTGCAGCAGGAACTGGAGCTGCTGAATGCATATCAGAGCAAAATCAAGATGCAAGCTGAGGCACAACATGATCGTGAACTTCGGGAGCTTGAGCAGAGGGTCTCCCTCCGCAGGGCACTCTTAGAACAAAAGGTATAAGTAATAAAAGGAAGGTACTTGTGCTAGTATTTGCTTTCATCAGAAGCATTTTATAAAGACAGAGCTGGCAAATAGTCTGATGATTGTTTTCACAGCACCATATTTCCTTAATTCTGATTTTGTTATTGTTTCGCTTGTTTAAAGTATTGCTTCAATCATGAACCTTACAATTAATGCAACATAAGTATCAAGGTAATATAATTAAGTAGTAATTGCTAGAAGGGTGTAGGGTTATGTGAAGATTGTTGAATTTTGAGAGTAGTTTTGGTTCAGCGTTCCTTATTTCTTTTGTATACCTACCTGTACCTAATGTAATTGGAGGACAATTTGGGTAGTGAAGAAAAAGAACTTTTATAATTGCCTAAGAGAAGCAGGAACAGAGGATTAGGAATATGTACTTGACCTCATGTGTAGGGCATGGAACTCTACAGATAGATAAGACGATTCCTATGGGACAGCAGGAAAAGCCAGTTCCACACGGGTCAAAAATAAGGCTAAAAATGTTACTCTAGTAGCTCTTTTTTCTTCACTTATTCTTTGTTGGATGTACTAGAGAATAGAATTAGAATCCCCAGCCTGCCTCAAGGAAAGAATGATAGGTAGAAGATTTTGATAAAGGAAAGGCATTTGTTGTAAAAATTAGTAGAATTCAGCTGTATCCAGGATTCAGCATTCCTGAGCCAAGACTACAAAAGCTAGTGTATAATCTTTCTTTAAGTGCATTGGTTTGTTGTAAGTTAATGATTTGCTTCTTGCCTATTAAAAGTTGTCCTTTCTAGACCAGTAGCTCATAGATTTTCTCTTTATTTCTTGCAGTTCTTATGATTAAAAGTAAAAGGACTTATTAGATTTAAAAATGTATTCTTAAAAACCCACATAAGGGGCCTCCCTGGTGGCACAAGAGATTAAGTCTCAGCACTATGAAGCTGTTGGCAGCCAACAAGAAGCAAGAGTTCAATCCCAGTCCAGTGAGCTGACCCATGTAGTGCAGCAGACCTCTCCTGTCTCGCCCGCTGCTCCCCTCAGCAGTGTTTCAGTCAGTCCTTCCTTTCTGCTCCCCACTCTGTCTCTAGTGACTTCTCTTACCTGGACACCTCTGGCCTATACCCCAGTATGCATAAATAAATAGAAAAAAAAATATTTTTAAAAAAATCACTTAAAGGAACTCCCTGGTGGCGCAGCGGGTTGAACAACACATAGTGAAGCATCCCTGGCACAACACAGGAGTGGGAGTTAGATCCCCAGCCAGGAAAGGAACCCACATGGCATGGTGGACTTCTCCTGCCTCTCTCGCTGCTCCCCTCAGCGGTATATTTCAGTTGATCTGCCTGTTCTGCTCCCAGCTCTGTCTCTGGTGAATCCTGTCATCTCCCACACCTCTGGCCTGTACCCCAGCTCTAAACGCATAAATAAATAAATCTTTTTAAAAAAAAATCACCTAAACTTAATATTTCTCTGGCACAGAGGTCTTTATTACTGGCTTCTTTGAGAAGGTCTTACTTCAAAATGTTATGTTTTTCATTCAAGATTAGAAAGATAGAACAAAATTTTTAAAAATCTAGTTAATTCATGTACAGTATTCATAAATCTAGTTTAATCTTTCATGTTTAAAACTGAATGTTAAGGTCTTGCTCATACTTCAAAAGTATCACTGAAAGGAAAACTCCCTATAGTATTTTAGGAATAATGTTATATTGTTGCTATTAAAGTTTGTAGTTTTAGCTCCACCTAGTGGTTCAGAGTGCTAATTAGTAGTCAGTGTCAATATACAAGCCAAAATCTACATGTTCTGCAAAGCCTGGTAAAATGTAGGCACAAAACTGATAACAGGGGCCTCCCTGGTGGCACATGGGTTGAGCGCTGCACTGTGAAGCATCCACGGCACAGCAGCGCAAGTTCGATCCCCGGCCAAGGAGGGGACCCACATGGCGCAGTAGACCTCTTCTGCCTTGCCCACTGCTGGGTTGATCTCCCTGTTCTACTTCCCACTCTGTCTCTGGTGAATCCTCTCACCTCCCACGACTCTGGGCTGTACCAGCTATTGTATGCATAAATAAATAAATCTTTAAAAAAAAACAAACTGATAACACTTGGTGAAGGTGCAGTGACGCTCTCACACATTGTAATTGCATTTTGAAAATCAGTCTGGCATTATATAGTGAACTTTGGAAATGTAAAATATTTTCGACATTGAAAATGTTGTATTCTAATGAAAATATACAGACTATAAAAACAATATGCATAAATATGTTAATTATAACATTTTATGGTAGTTTAAAACACGTGACCATCCAAAATAGAGATATAATTAAGTAATTTATGACCAAGCCACTTAATAAATTGACTTTATTTAGACGTTTAAATGATGGAACCAAAGACAGTGTTGTGGAAAATGCTTTGGATGTGTTGAA
Organism: Galemys pyrenaicus; assembly: GCA_019455555.1. NCBI lineage: Eukaryota > Metazoa > Chordata > Mammalia > Eulipotyphla > Talpidae > Galemys > Galemys pyrenaicus. The sequence goes on along the minus strand of JAGFMF010011578.1, from coordinate 2,040,753 downwards.
TAAAATTAAAATGACAAATCACACTTAAGTGAATTGAAGTAGCAGTGGCTATGTTAACATGACAGATTGGTTTTTCTGTTTTACTTTTTTTAATGTGATTTACATTGCTTTCTATTTTTTTTTTAAGATTTATTTATTTTTTTAATTCATATTAAGAACTGGGGTACAGGCGAGAAGTGCCTGGGGTGAAATGATCCACCAGATTCAGAGTGGGGAGCAGAAAAGGCAGATTGACTGAAATACACTGCTGAGGGGAGCAGTGGGTGAGGCAGGAGAGGTCTGCTGCACCATGTGGGTCACCTCTCTGGCCAGCGGCAGGGATCGAACTCATGCTGCAGTGGCTGTGTTTTGCTTCATAGTGCATTGCTTAACCCACTGTGCCACCAGGGGAGGGCCCTACTACATTGCTTTCTATATTACTTTGATACTATAAAGTATATAAGGTTATTTAGTATTAAACATATTAAAAGAACAATAGAATAATAAATCTGTAGTGCTTTGAGAGCTACTTGCTGTTTACACTTCAGATGGAGTACATAACTGTAAAGTAGTTAGGCTTCAGTTGGCAACTACCAAGACCATGTACTTTCTACAAAAACTCCTAGCAGCTATGTTTTCTGCACTTTGTTTGACTGGTTATACAAATAAGGAACAATCATCTAAAAATAAACCAGAGTTAGTGTTATTTACTTCTTATGAATAACAGTTCTGTTTGCAGATTGCTTTAAGTTTCCAAATGAGCCAAGATTTGTTCCTCTAGATTAGAACACCAACAAAGTGAGCCTCACCTGTTCTCAGGGATTTTTCTTTTTAAAGATTTACTTATGCATACAAGAACTGGGGTACAGGCCAGAACTGTGGGGGGTGAGAGGATTCACCAGAGTCAGAGTGGGAAACAGAACAGGCAGATTAAACGAAACACACTGCTGAGGGGAGCAGTGGGTGAGACAGGAGAGGTCTGCTGCACCATGTGGGTCACCTCCCCGGCAGGCAGCAGGGATTGAACTTGTGCTGGAGTGGGCTGTGTTTTGCTTCATAGTGCATTGCTTAACTGACTAAGCCACCAGGGAGGCCCCGTCAGGGATTTTTCTAAGGATTACTGTGTTTTTCCTTTCACATCACATCAAGAGATAATGTCTAGCATACTTTTAAGTTATATTAATACTGATCAGTGGACTGAGGCATTGTCAGCCTGATCATCTGAACATAAAAATACTCTCCATCAACTTCTTACCCCTTTATTACAAATTACATTTCAAAAACATTTATATAACCAACTTTCTTTTTTTTTTTTTTTAAAGATTTATTTATTTGTGCATACAAGCACTAGGGTACGGGCCAGAGGTGGGGAAGTGGTGAGAGGATTCACCACAGAGAGCGGGGAGCAGAACAGGCAGATCGACAGAAGTGCACTGCTGAGGGGAGCAGCAGGCACAGCAGGAGAGGTCTGTGGCGCCATGTGGGTCCTCTCCCTGGCTAGCAGCAGGGATCGAACTCATGCTGCATTGGCTGTGGTTTGCTTCATGGTGCATTGCTTAACCCACTGCGCCACCAGGGAGGCCCCATAACCAACTTTCTTTATAGTTTTCCAAAACTGATTTTCATGCCTGTTCAATACTAATTTCTTGGTACATAGAATCTCCTAAATATTCAATGAAAACTTCATAGTTTTGAAGGTTTTGGTTCATCTGCAATATACTTTTGTATATGGTTGAAAGAGGGTTCCTTTTTTGTTTCCTTTTATATGGTTGCTCCTTTTTTTCCAGATCCATCTTGTCCTGCATTAAAAACCTACAAATTGAGATGTTCATTCTCTTTCCATTTCACTCATTGTCTATTCCTATACTAACACATTTTTTTTAGTGACATTGTAGTATGTCTTAAAAAACTAGTTTTCCCTCACCCATTTTCTTTTTCATTCAGCTTCAGCTTTTTACCTAATGGATTTAGTATCTTGATAATTATTGTTATGTAATAATTATTATTTTAGTGGAAGTTATTATTTTTGTTTTTAAGAACTTGATTTTACATATTTTAGAGAAACAAACTACATAGTTTGTTACATTACATTTCTTGCATTTTTAATCTATAGAAAATAGCCAGAACTATTTTATGATTTACTTCAAAGCTGAGTAGTTATTGCTTCCTTAGTGTATAGAGTTTAAAAATTAAGTCGATTTATATTTTACTTCCTTTCCCCAACCCCAACAGATTGAAGAAGAAATGTTGGCTTTGCAGAATGAACGCACAGAACGAATACGAAGCCTGCTGGAGCGTCAAGCCAGAGAAATTGAAGCTTTTGACTCTGAAAGCATGCGACTAGGTTTTAGTAACATGGTCCTTTCTAATCTCTCCCCTGAGGCATTCAGCCACAGCTACCCGGGAGCTTCTGGGTGGTCTCACAATCCTACTGGGGGTCCAGCACCTCACTGGGGTCATCCCATGGGTGGCCCACCACAAGCTTGGGGTCATCCAATGCAGGGTGGACCCCAGCCATGGGGTCACCCCTCAGGGCCAATGCAAGGGGTACCCCGAGGTAGCAGTATGGGAGTCCGCAATAGCCCCCAGGCACTGAGGCGGACAGCTTCTGGGGGACGGACAGAGCAGGGCATGAGCAGAAGCACGAGTGTCACTTCACAAATATCCAATGGGTCACATATGTCTTATACATAACTTAATAATTGAAAGTGGCAATTCCGCTGGAGCTGTCTGCCAAAAGAAACTGCCTACAGACATCGTCACAGCAGCCTCCTCACTTGGGTACTGCAGTGTGGAAGCTGAGTGCATATGCTATATTTTATTCATTTTTGTAAAGCGTTCTGCTTTGTGTTTACTAATTGGGATGTCATAGTATTTGGCTGCCGGGTTTTTTTTTTAATTTTAACTTTTGGAGAAAGTTTGAAAGGGGGAATTGGGGTGTGTGTCTCTGTCTGTGTGTGTGTGTGTGTGTGTAGATATATATCTGTATATAGATATATATCTGTGTATAGATATATATACATATGTCTATACGCACGTGCATATTATGCGTGTGGTAAAAAAAATTGGCTGGATAAGGGGGTATATTCTAAACACAACAAAAATAGAATGCAATGACTACTTGAGTCATCCCTTTTGGGCAACTATATCCTAAGAAGTTTGTGAAAAGATTTAAAGCTTTTCTCCACATCCTAAATTCCTATGAGCCACTCACAGCAGGCAGCATATGCTGAAACATATGGAAACACACCTATATCCTCTCACTAGTTTATTTTCTTAATTAAATTGGTCTGACTTCTCAGCCTCATTTAGAGTGAAAGAAAGCTGATATCTGTGAACACTAAAGGGTTGCATTGACTTCTTCAGAGAGTAGAAAACAACTTTATTATTTCCTAGGATGCTGCATAGGCTGTTGGTTTTGTTTTTATTTTTGGGCGTGTGTGTGTTTGTGTGTGTTGTGGTGTATGTGTCTCCATTCAATTGTGCCTTCTTTGTGGCCTGGTGAGATGGAGGTGCTTAAGGAAATCACAAGCTTTGTAGAAATTGCATCAATGAACCTGTGAGCCTCAAAGGGGAATCAGAGGGTAATAGAGGCCCCAAAAGTTCATATGGTGGGTATGTTCAGCAGCAGAGTGAGGAGATGGAACCTATATATCCTGATATTTTGTTGCTTATACTGTGATATCTGTAATCTCTAGAACTTCCAGTTCCCTAATCAGTAATTTTACTTTGTACAAAAACAAAGACATAATAGCCAATACAAATCAAATGCCAGACGTATTTAAATGATGCCATATTTACAACTGCCACTTATTGGAATTCTCATCACACTACATAGACAGTTTGATTACCCTTTTTTTTTTTTTTTTTTTTTTTTTTTGGTTTTNGTTTGATTACCCTTTTTTTTTTTTTTTTTTTTTTTTTTGGCTTTTGAGATATCCTGTTTACAAGTAGAATAGCCAATTATTTAAATGTTTAGTTGCCATAGTGAACCAGGAATCACTGAGCCAATGACTTTACCAGCTGCTGGCTAATCCTCATCACCACTGTAGATTTTGCTGCATGTGCAGATCCTCCTTTTTTAAAAAAAGAACTGCTGTTTTTGTTGCTGCAGTACTTTACAAACTCCTAATTTAAGTCTAGTTCAACTCTAGTTCCTTGAGACTTAATGACCATTGGCATCATGTTAATGTCCCACAATAGGAAACACCACTTCCGGAAGTCTCTAGCCTCAGTGCTACAGTACTACTGAAAAGGAACTAGCAAGTTTGACAGATTAAAACAAGAAAAATTAGTCAGGGAATCTCTTGACAGAGCTAACTTTTTTCTGGAGAGAGGCAGTTGTGTTATATTTTGTTTTGTTTTGCAATGAAGGATCAACCCAATGTGGAAAGTTAGATATTAGTTGGTATTCTATAGCCAAGGTGGAATTAGAGTGGGAGGAAGACAGAAAGCTGTGTGAAATGACTTGAAGAAAAAACATGTTCTTCCCAGTGACAGATCAGTTTCTTAACAAGTTAGTGTCTCCCTCCCCAGTTGTCTTGAAGAACCTTTGCTGCTAACTCTGGATCCTGCTTTTCGTATAGTCAGAGGGCTCCAAAGTAGAATTCTCTAAATCTTGCTCAGTGATACTTTTCACCTAGATAGTCTAATGACCAAACAGTAATCTATCACTACTGACATACTGTTTTTCTCAACCAAGTTTAAGTCTTCTTCAGGCATATCATTATCCACAAATCTTCCCCTTTTGGAGTTTCTGGCACTCATTGAAAAGTGATTTGAAGAAAAGTTAATATTTTAATGTAAACCTTTTCAAAATCAAGACCACAATATTCACAGGCAATTTTAGGCAGTTTTTCAAGTATCACTCTGATACATTGTCCTCTTAGCCATGCTCATGAACTCCAGTTTTTAGATAAACTTGGCATATATTTGTCATACCTAAGGAAAGGGACTTTTAATTTTCTCAGTATCTTTTTTGCATTCCAGTATTTTATAATATTTCAAACAAATTGATATGTATACCTGGTTGGAGGAAAATGATTAAGAGCTTTAGACTTAATAAAGTATCCAAAAATATAATGGAATTTGATACCTTAAAAAATTCTTAATAGAATGTTTTGTTGCATCTGGTGCCTCTGTACTACTAGAAGGTTGGAATAAGGAAGCAGGTCAGTTTTGCATATAAAATTGTTTAAAACCCAAGGTACTATCAGTGATACATGTTAATATCCATTTGTGGACTTAAATCAAGTTCAGTTACTGAGTTCATTCCCATCATGTTCTTGTAAAATGTGACTGAATATTGATTTCAAGTATCTATTGAGTAGAGCTTTGCATTTAACAGTGTGGCAACCATTTTACATGGAGGTCATGACTATGTATCTAGGTTATTTCATAAGTTAATTTTAATTAAAACATAGTTTGCAAAAGTGATTCAGATTACTTGGTTTGTGTGTTTATAAGAACTGATGAATTTCATAACATGATAGGACTCGTCAAATAGTTAAATTTGTAGCATGAAAACTTTGAAAAGTTTTGACAGATCCTAGGGGAGGAAGCAGGTACTTTCTCACTCAATGTGCAAATGTCAACATTTGATCAAACTAATACTACCTCCTCCCCAGTGTTGATATTCACTCATTATATGTTTTTTAAAAAAATAAAGTATGGGAAATTTAGCATATCAGAAAGTCATAAACGCTATATCTGGTATCCAGAGCGTGGCAGTAAAAAGTTGGTGTTCACTGTCTCTCCCCATTTTTAGTTAGCATTTTAAAAATACGAAATGTCATACCTTGAAATACATTGTTCCTAATTGGGTTCCTTTCCTTTGCAGATATTTTTTTCTACACTTGTTAACGCTAACCCCAGATTATAGTATCTGAAAATATTTTCATTATATAGATGTTAGCTAGAAAATGTGTTTGTATTTTTTTTTCAGAGCAGCCATTCTTTTTAGTCATTTCTGTGCTGAGATGAAGAGTCCTGATTTGAAGCCACACTCACAGGTATAATAGTTTTATATTCTAGGCCAAGGATATACTGGTAAATTATAATTTTTAGCATGATCATTAAGATTTTCTGCTGCACAGACTGCCTAGACAGGTAAACACTATTCAGTACACTAAAGAAACTATTTGCACTTCTTGCCACTCCCATCTGTTTTTCCTTAACACCCCCCCCCCTTTCAAAAACTGAAAACTCTTAAGTGTCTTTTTCATACCATAAGGCAGACTTTAGTAACTTTCAACTTCTTTACATACTAAATGTCTGGCATTTTAAACTTTTATAGGATACATTGTGTTGGACACTGGAATAATACTGTTTATTTTCACCTGTGAAAAATTGTTGTACTTGAAACACCTCCTTTGCATTTCTCCATTTGTGCCATTCACTAGTGGAAATAAATTGTATTATACCATGATTCTACTGGCTTTTAAAAACTGTGTTAAATATGCAATTTTTTGGTATAGCTATTATCATTTGTATGTATATATTGTATATACATATGAGTGTCTATGTGTGTATAGATAGATGGATGTTACTCATACTGTACATTTCCATTAGGGCACTTAAGGTTCTGTTACTTTGTTATTTCAGTCCTCAGTTAAGAAAAGAATGCATGTGTTTCTTAAGAATGAGTACTCTGGGTTGATATATTTATGAGGTGGTCATTAGATTCAAACTTTTCTTTTTTAATCCTCTCAGCACTTGTGTGAGTGGAAAGAAAGTTAAATAAAAAGTGGAACCATAAGTTGCAATGCAGTAAAATTGTTCTGGGGAAGAAGCCAGTTAGTGTTTCTGTGAGTTTGTGTTGTGATGCAGTATAAGATAAGTGCTGCAGAGAAAAATGAACCGTGGAAATGAAAAAACACTGGTGGTGATTCCTCTGCAAGATGATTAAAAGAGATAGTCACACGATCTTCATGTGTGCTGTAGCTGTATTTCTTAGTAGTGATGATGTTCATCCTCTTACTCGTTTTACTTTTTTAATACTAACAGTTAGACATTTTTGCTAAGGACCAAAACAGCCAAGAAAGGAATTATTGCTAAAGCATCTAAGGTTCTCCTAAACAATAAAAATCAACAGGAAATGGCCACTGGGAGAGAAGGATATTTTATTGGCATGTTTTTTTCCCCTTTAGCTGCCACCTCTTGCTTGCTAATAGTAAGTTCTTTGTGCACCTTTCACCTCTTCTGAGCCACTACTATTCAAGCAGAGATTTGACCCAACACAGCAACCCTTTCCTGGGAGGTTTACATGATCCTGCTTTTTGTCCCAGGGTTCACAATGTGAAGTGTATAGTGTGTATTCAAATCAGAAAATAATATATTTAAGATATATAAGCGTGAATCTCCTATAACGATGGAAGAAGAGGTTCTTGTTTCTTAGATAAAAACTGCCTTCTCCTAAGGAACAAAGCCAAAACTTGGACTGTCCTTGAATTGCTTACAAAAACAGATCATTCTTAAAGAGAAACAAATTTTCTATTTGTCTTCCCTTGTCTAACATGCCTCCAACCAGATTGCAGCATTGCCTTTGAAAAGGCATTCATTTGCTCTTAGTTAAGAACTGGAAATTTCCCATTCTCAGATTCCTTAAAGGATGAAGAGTGTGCTGTACACTTAACAGACTTGCCTCTTGTATGCAAGGACTACTGATTGAAGTCTATTTTGCTGTGTGTCTGGTTATGTTGTCTGCACTTTTATGAAATCACTACAATAGGTCTACATTGGATACAACTCAATTTGTAAAGAAGTGTATTTTATTAAACACTGTCTAGAAAAAGTGAAGCTGAGAACTCTTCCTTTATTGTGTTTTATATTTTCTACTGAATTCTGGTAACCCCCTTTAAAGTCTCATTGTCTAGTTTTTCCCTGGTTTATAGTCAAAATTTTGCAAAATAACGAAATTTTACTCATCTAAGGGAAGAGAAGCTATTTGACTTAGTAAGTAGCCTTCCGATCAAAAGAAATATATGAATCGGTATGCACCTTATCTGCCTGTTGTGGGTTTCTAAAACTTGCACTTCCCTTCCACCCACCCCAAAATAGATACTCTTTTTAAAATAAATAAAGGCAGAGGAGTAAAACTGGGGAGCCATTTACTATGTCACCATCACTGTTAACTGTTTCCCAGCAATCCTAACTTTTTGAAGTTTCAGAGATTCGTGTGTGTGTATGTGTCTGATTGTGTTGGGTTTATTTTGTTGTAGTTTTTAAATACATAAATTTTGCAAGTAAAACGGTCCATCCTCTCTGAAACAGGATGTCCACTGGATATCTCAATCTGGACATCTGTAGGTCGTTTGCCACAAAGAAGCGGAGATGAGACTTCTGAATGAATGCAAAGGGTATCTTGACGCCCAAGAATTCCCCCCAAAGTACGGGTAATTCAACCTGCACAGTTTCTTTTTCACTCATAGTTTTTAGCAATTGTGAGTGAAAAACCGTGTAATTATCTGTAAATATGTAGCTAACAAATTGACCTAGTTTCTGTATTTTTTTGTTTTTGTACTAAAGTTTATAAGTCTGTGCCAGCTAGAGAGGAGTTGCTGTCATTGCCAGTTGTGGTCCTAGCATCTAACCCTGAAACCATCCTAGGTGACATTTTTAGAATTAATGCTTATGTGTTGTTAAACAGGGGAAATGAAGCTTAATCATTGGTCAGGTTTTCAATCTTTTGAAGTGAAGTCATTTTATTTAATGATTACATGTCCTTAATCATGAATGAGATAGGGAGCCTCCCTCCCCCAGTGGCCATGTTTACAGAAGTGTGTTTTGTCTATAAAGTGCAAGAGTTTTAATGTTTATGTAAGTTAATGCAGGTGATAACATTATGGCTTGGAACTGTTTATTGGGCTCTCCGGCTGAATTTTCACATGAAATGAACTATGCTTTTTGCTGGCACATTGATTCCATTTCTGGAGCATTTTTCCCTATTTCCAGAATTACATATGTTCCTTTGTCATTATCCCCACTTAACCTTTCTCTGAATATGCCTTGTAGCCTAACATTAAAGGCTGGTGAACACGGGCAGGGGGAATACTTTTTTAACAATCCATGAATCTTCATTTGTATGTGTTCGGTACTTTTGTTTCTATGGCAACTCTGAGATCAGTGGAGTTTAGAAATGAGATACCAATGTTAATGAAAAGTGTGTACTCTTTGCTTTTGCATGGCTTGGCTTAGCATCAAAGGTATATTAGGGCCACTTGAAAGCATGAAGAACTGTTGTGTGGGAACAGGTTTCTCTCAGTAGCACATTTTGCTTTTTCTGAGCCCTCAAATACATTGCCTCAGCATGAACATTACTGTTACTATAAATTGCACATGGTCATGGAGTGAATTATGTGATTAAAAAGGATATAACTGCTTAATATTTGTAGACTCTGGCTGGTCCATGTGACTGTTTGGCACATATCAAACAAACCTAGGGTATATTGGAGCCCTCTGATACTGTTTTGTCATAGACAAGTATATTTCATTTATTAAGATGGTGGCTGCCTCTGGTGTGTTACCAGAAAGCTGTTTTTGGTACCCATTCCAAATGTGCTTCCTTGTGTTTCATAGTATCAAAGAAACTATCACACCTTCTCCCCAACAGCATTCTGTGTTATACCTTTTATTCCACATTAAATGGAAATTGTGCCTACTTAGAGTGCCCCTCCACTTATATCCATGTTTCGGAAAATAATCCAAGCCAGAGACACAAGGTGGGAAAATGGGGACAGGAGGATCCCCCTTGAGGCCAGTAATTTATCTTGACATTTGCTATATGAGCCTATTAGGACTTGCAGTTGGTTTCATAGGGCAAAATTCAAGTGGAGAGGGATATGTGGGGTTTCTATTAGGAGATAATTTTCTTATTTTACCTTTCATTTTATGATCCTTCTCTTCTAAGTGAAACAGGTTACTTCTCCAAATTTGTTTTTTATCCTAGGGAAATTTTTACAAAAGCAATGGTCTGATGTAAATATCATTTAAAGTATAGTGCACATAACTTCCCAAGACTATTCCAACCTGATAATTTGTAAATGCTTTAGAATTTTTTAAATTAACACTTGTGTTGCTAAATCCTATTTATGTAAATCTGCTAAAATTTTTAACCCATTTAAAATTTAAGACAAACATTTAAATAATGGAGGGTTACTTTGAGCAATTTAGCTTTCAGAACCCCATTGTTTTAGTATATGAAAAAGATAGCCTAATGCTCATTAATGAGGTTGGAGAGAATATGAGAAATATGTATAGTGTATATTTTAAAACAGCTTTGCTTGTATTGTGAAGATTTAAAAACAAACTTGAGATTTTTAACATTAACTATTAACACAATTTTAACATAAGTTATCCCACTGGGTTTAAGAGCATCTTGAATGTATAATCCTTTTTGTAACCCAGGTTGGTTCCTGCTTTTACCAGTCATCCAAACATATTATTTATGTTTTTAGTTTTATATACTCATTTCCCATTGTTTTCCTCAAACAGCATGATTTTTTTGCACATGTATTGTAGAAATTTAAAAGAGGAAAAATTAATACATCATTTTCTCTGGATTTTCTTCACTTCTCACTTTGTTTTTACTAACCCCTTACCTTAAAGGCCATATCGCTCCATTTGCATTATTTGTGCAAATGCCAGGGTTGGTTTTTATTTTTATTTTTGCTATTTACCTAAAAAAAGAAATGCTTCGGTCAATTGCTTTTTTATTTAAAAAGAAAAAAAAAGAAAAAAGCTGTAACCTTATCATTTCTGAGTAGACCATTGAGAGATGAGTGCACACCTGTAATAGCCCAGGACCAGCTGTGGTGGCTAAAAGGGAATATTTTAACCTAGTAAGAGGTTTTTGTTGTGTGTTTTTTTCCCCTAAAAGTGTGGTATGTATTATTCACAATCTCAGTTATTCCCACAAGTTAAGGGTCCAGATAAAATGAAGGTTATCAGCTAACTGATATGCTATCATTGAGGTTCATCAATGAATTTGTACATTTCTAGTTCCCTTTGGTGAAGGGAAAAAAAATGATGATTTTGCAAGACCTAGATTTTGGCTTGGTTTCTTGCCTCCTTTTTGGCAGCCTTCATCTTCTCATCTTCCAAAGCCCTTGAGCCTGTAGGGTTTTCATAGTGGATGGAGGACTTGTAGTCTTTTAAAACTAGGACTGACTTTTTTTTTAATCAGAAATTATGTTGAAGTGTGGTGTACTACCACTTTATTAATGACTAGTTTTAAATATGCACAGTCCTCTCAATTTTCGGACCAAACAGATAACCCACAGTGGAGGCTTATCAAGGGTTGCAATGAGGAAGAAGCCTCTCCCTCACAGTCAGTACCAGCTGGTAAAGGTGACTGTACAGATGTGCATTTTCCTTTTGGTAGAAATGGTCCGCAGCACTAACTGGTAAGGCTTATTGTACAGTATATTGTCAGTATTCTTCTGGTTCAACATACCTTATAGTTCATATATAACCTGTATTAATTGTATAGATTGTGCATTTAAAACTGTTACCAAGTTGTCAAAACATAAGAGAGAAAACAAGGTCATATGTAATATTTTGTTTGTAAGTATCCTTTGTATCATAGCAAAGGAAATGTTTAAAAAATCAACTGTAATAAAGTAATTTTAGTACACAGAGTGTCTGCTCAGTTTTTTAAAGTAATTTTATTTCTGAAATGATAGTGATTTAATTCATTGAGTAGCTGTTGGATAACTACTGAATTTCTGGCACTGTGCTAGATGTTCAGGTTACAAAGTGGGCACGATGTGGGTGTTTAACGACCTGACATAGAATAGACACCAACCCCCCTAGGCTCATTGCCTTAAGGTCTGTTGTGTTGGTTGTGTGAGGTGATCCTACTTAGATTCTGACAGTCTGATAACAGCTTCTTGAGTTTTATGTTGTCTGTGTAACTACAATTCCCATACAGGTGGATATATAAATGTATGTAGTTCTTGAACTTTGTACAAAGCCTCAAAAGCTTATTTCATCTGGATTTCCAGATTTTATGATAATCGTAACTTTCACCCTCTAAAGGAAAGACCATCCAATCCAAATTATTGATTAAAATGGGGGGGGGGTCAAAAGGCTAATTTGGTGGAAGGTGGTTTCATGGGCTAGGGGTTATATGTTAGGAAATAGTTTTAAGTGTCACTTTGAAAGATTTTACTTTATTGAATAGAAGATAATCAGGAAATGGTGCTTTTAACAGTTTAACTCCTGTACTGTTACTGTTGTTCTTTGAGATTAACATTTATATAATATTTCATTTACCTAGGTCAAATATCATGTGGCAGATTTCCAGATCTTTTACCTCTAGCATTCCCAACATTTCAGCTTGAATTTGAAGAACCTCAGAAGGGTTTAAAAAAAAAAAAGCCTGCTTTGGGCTTCACCCCACAGTGAAACTCTTCAAGCTACAGTGGAAGAAATGTTATAAAAATATGCTTCTAAGCTATTTTAACCCATGTCAACAACCCAAAACAAATGTTGCATTGGCTAAACATGTCAGAGATACTCTGAGTTATTCTTTAGGGTTAAAAGCCTATCATAGTTGACTGTAAAAGAAATTTGAACATAAATAAAAATTTTGTACAGGGGTTGGCTAGCTCCACTACCCCAGTTGTTATAAACTAATGCTTTTGCCTACATCTAAGTGAAACCAGCTTCAGAACTAAGGTATTCCCTGTGTCCTGATGCAGCTGTGTTTCCAGGTACTTGTTTGAATGGATAGAGGGAGGCAGGGCTGCTAGGAGTGTTGAAGATATGCAGTAATAGTAGTGTGCTAGATTTGTGTGTGTGTGTGGCTTCCCTATTGCTTTGTGCACTCCAGAAGCTCTAAAGAGAAATTCCCTCTTCAGTTAACACCCTTTACATTATGAAGTCTAAAGCGGGTGTTACTTACTGTCAGCTCAGTCAGTGATTGACTAAGAAAAGGCAGGTAAAATATGCCATAGAGCACTGATTTGGGTTCTGGTCTTTAGTCTCATCACTAATTGTGAGAACTCTAAAGTCATATCCTCTCTTTACCTTCATCTGTAAGAAATAGATACGGTTTTGGGCTAGAACAAAGGCACCAACATGAATCCTATCAACTGTAACATGATTATCAGAGTGAGTTGAGTGTGTGTGTGTGTGTGTGAGAGAGAGCCGGGGATGGGAGAGTTCACCTAGGCAACCCAGAACCTATCCTGTGAGTCTCCAAGGTGGGTGCTCTTCAGGCCCTTCTCAATGTTACGGTTTCAATAACTGGAACTTTTTGGCCTTGTAAGTATCGGAGAATGGATTCAGATCTGAAGGCAAGCACTTACCTTATCATGGATGTCTTGGTATTCCACGTTAAGGAATTAAATAGACTATCTGCTTTAACCAGCTCATTATATCCTAAAAGAGCTTCTAAAGTAAGGCCTTATACAGTATGTCTTTTCATATGAAACAGCTCATAAATTAACTTTCCCAAGGTCATACGTATCACAGATGAAGTAGAACTATAACCCACATCTCCAAACTACTTCAGTATATTACACGACACAAATGATTAATTGCCTGCTGGAAAATATCTCTGTGAGTACCATTGATAATCTGGGAATTTTGAGTTTGCTGGGGAATTATTAGCCCAGAGCAGGAGGCCTAGTTGTTGATTAAACAGATCTACCACTAGTTAGTGTTAGGGGACCAAAAGGCTAGAACTACAGAAGTGAAGCAACATACAGCGAGTAGAGAATGTGCAGGGAGACTCTTAGACTTCATGGGTAGGTAAGCATGGCTCAGTACACAGACAGCTGTAGAAGACAAACAGCATAGATTTGTTTCTGGAGATTTAAAAATAATGACATTCCATTGTTGCAGGGAAACTGCAATATATTTATTATTCAGAGGCAAGTTGGAAAGAAAATTTTATTCAGTCACAATAGTGATAAACACCAAGACTAGGCATCAATAACAAAGACTGGAGGGGCAGAGATTTCGGTTGGTATGTTAGTGTCTTATAATTTGTTTTAGTAAAACTCTACCTTCAGACTTGGAGCACTTCCTAGACACCTTTATTACAGCATAATTACTCAGTTAGCTTAAAAACATCATCTGGCCACTTTGGCAGTAACTTCATTAAAATCTTTATGTCCTCGGGCCTCCCTGGTGGCGCAGTGGGTTAAGCAACGCACTATGAAGCAAACCGCAGCCACTGCAGCATGAGTTCGATCCCTGCTGCCGGCCAGGGAGG
>JAGFMF010011578.1:1950307-2026503 GCA_019455555.1 Galemys pyrenaicus | reverse complement strand
TCCCTGCTCTCTGTGGTGAATCCTCTCACCACCCCCCACACCTCTGGCTGTACCCCAGTGCTTGTATGCATAAATAAATAAATCTTTAAAAAAAAAAAATCTTTATGTCCTCTCCCAACTCCCAGAATTCTTACCAGATCTGTTGCCTCCTGATCCTCAAAAGCCAACCAAAAGTTTACAGCTCACTGAGTTCATTAGTATTATTTCAATTCACTGACAGCTGAGAAGAGACTTCTAGTTATCTAAGCTACCCTCGTCTCAGCAGTTTCCCTCTGTGGTGCCCAGTGGCAAGTCTACCGTCTCCCATTGATGATGTGTGTGGGACTTTGTGAAAAAAGTTCCTGACGTCATCTTTGGTGACTTGACCTGACTGTAGACTAATCACAAATACTTACTGGTATTGTTCTCAAGTTCTATAAAAATGGCTGACTATATCTGCTAGCTTAAGCAGGGAGAAAAAAAATCCATGCAAATGTTCATTTCTAAAGAAAGATAAGGCATTACTAAGGATGACGGACAGGATCTTGTGGTCTGGACGGCTGATGAGTACAGAGGAGCGTCTGACTGGGGTGGCGTGAGGTTTTATATATATATATATATATATATATATATAAAGCCAACATGACACTTCCTGTGTCATGACCTTTTTTCTAACAGTGCTCAAATCTTTAAAAATGATATTTTCACTCAAAACATAATATCGTCCCTAAGTGTTTTTCATCCTGTCAAGTCCAGCCAAGTTACCCTGGAAAGCTATGTATAAAGACATAAACTCATAAGTAGGACAATTGAGTTTTAGCTTAGCACAATCTTCAGTATTAGATGTCAGAACTTTCAAAACCTAAAACAACAGTCTTCAGAGGCAGTTGTCTACTTCTTGCATTCTTAGCCAGTGGTTAGATAGAGTACTCAGTCTCTGCCTCTGAGGTAATCACTCCCTTTGAAATCATCGCATTTGTTTTCTTTTTCCTTTGCCGTATGACAGTGTTTATAAGTAACAAAGAGACTGAAGGGAAGCAAGTGAATGAGGCATGTGAGGATCCGCCAGGAAAACTCCAGCTCAGTTGGAGTTGGGGTTGAGTTTGTTTCTTCCTCAAAATTGTAGCTTGTTATTTTGTTCAAAAATCACATTTTCCAGAATATTATGCCTGGGGTTCCTCCAAATGGTGTCACAGAATTAGATGTTGACCAAAGTAGAGCCAGTTTGGGTGATAGACAGGGTCAGCCAAACCTATTAAAAAACGAAGCAAAATTGGGCTCCGCCCTAGCTGTCAGGCAATTATGGAAAGATGAGAGAAGTAGCTTCCTGAGATAAGCAGCGAGCACATCTGGCGCAAGGGGAATGAAGGAGAATACTTTAGGGTTAGGTCATTAGGGTGTGGGTCTAAGGGAGTTAATGGAGCCTCGACTGGGACTGGTGTGCCGTTCTGAAAGCTTTAAGACTGTAAGGGGTGCCACTCCCAAGCCCCCATAAGCTCTGATTCCTATTAAAAGGGAAAAGAAAAACATTTTCTCCAGAAGTTATTATTTTAAAGAACCAGAGTCCTGTGCTAGCCCTAAAGAAACAACCCAGATTTAACCTTTAGGCTAAGGTACTTCAAATCATGGGGTTTGAAAATCACTGGGTTGCTTCCTATTTTGCAGCCATTTCTGTAAAATCCTAGGGCAGATGAAGCTGCCCTAGGATCCTAAATAACAGATTTCATTGTACCAGGTGCTAGGGGAGAAGGGTGTATGGTGAGATGTCAGCCATTCTCCCTGTCAAGCCTAACACTGAGGTGGTTAACCAGCAGTGGGATCTTTAGAGGTCAGTTTCTTTTTCTTTTTCCTGCTCAGAAATGTTGAAAGAATGTAAGATGGGAAAGTGGAAGAGAAACAAGACTTGAGGAATAAAGATAATTTTCTCATGACAGAATGATCGAGTGTTGTCTGCATTTCAGTTTAGATTCCTGGATAGCTGAGAGTTCCTTCTTTATTTTGATCTCAAAGACCTAGACTGGCAGATGGTGATCCATACTTGAATCCTGTCTCTGGGAATTCTTTATAGCTAACCTTTGGACATAGTTTTTGGTAAGCATTACTTTAAAATTGCTTTGCTGTTTGACTCCAGGGTACAGCTTCCTATCAAAACAGGTGTCTTCTTTCTCAATGACAAAATGAATCCTCAGAGCACAGGTTTTAGTAACCCATGGAGCCAGATTTCCTGATGTATTGTTTAGTGGCTTAATCCAAACCGGGATGTGTACACTAATCTGTATACTTTACTATGATCTTCAGGGTTTATTACTCATAAACCCAACACCCACTCAGTCACTGAGTGGCCAGATCAAGAAAGAAGCTTGTCTGCATGTCCACAGATGACAGGGTGAATAGTTGAGCAGAAAAAAAGTATGGTAATGTGAAACATTCATGAGTTTCTGTGTCAGGTCTAGCCAACCGCTAGATTGTTCTCTCTGGTCCCAGTGTCTCTCCAAGCTCTGGGAGAGGGAGTGGCAGTCGGAATATTCAAAAAGAGAGCAGACAGCTAGTAAGAAAACACCTAAGATGAGGTTTACAGATTTCACTAGTTAGAGAAAGCCCACATCTCATGAGAAAAGCAGCTCTGGCTAGAGCTCTCTGGAGTAATTCTTTGAAATGGTACCAAGGTTGCAGCTGGAGCATCTGAGAGTCTGACTTCTGGAGCTAAGGTCTGGTAGAACCTTTATACCCTTGTGTGTGAGGACTTCCTAGTCCTTAAATTATCCTTCAGCTCTCCAGTGAGTGAGTCTTCTGGTTCTAAGCTGAAGCCCCAGATCAATCCCATCCTGAGACTTTGCAGAACTCATCTGAAAAGCTGGAGCTTAGCTGTCCACACAGGGACATTCACATTCTCTACCTTGTGGCCCCCACCAACCCAGTCTCACCACAGTACTCACTGTCTTTCTCACTCGCACAAGACAGGCGGCCACACAGCTCTGTGAGCCCACTTCCACAGCCGCCCGTGAAGTCAGCAGAAGCCACAACCACAGAGCAAAATGAGGGAAGTGGGACCGAGACACAAACATCCTGTCCTCACTACATCAAGTGGCTCCAGTTTGAGAATCAGGGTCAGAGAGTATTTATGTGAGACAGAGCTCCCAGCGACATGCAGATACTCTTGTACTCTGCAGTGACCCTAGTGAGAGAGCACTTCTGAGTCTATGGACTTACATGGGTCTGTTCTCTAGCTTAGGAGGTCAGTGGCAGGAGACAGTCACCAAGATGAACAGGAATGTGAACAGAGCCGGGGCAGGAGTTCTCTCAGGGTAATGAGAGTGCCGGCTTGCTGGAAGTTGCAAATCTTTCCACAGACCAGTTTAACAGAGAAGGGTTAAGTCAGTGGCAAGAGAGCTGCTGGCTCCATCTGGTCCTCACCACCTTTTCAAGACTCACCTAAACCCAGCTCTGCTCTTCTTTGCAGGACTGGGGGTTTCTCAGCCGGGTCTCACCTTGTATAGGATCTCTTCCAGCTAAAGCTCTCCTCCAGATTGGTAGAGGGTGAGATCTCCCGCTTTTGCATGGCTCCCCATCGGCGGCGGCCCCCTAGGAATGAAGCCCTGCGCCTGCTTATCGCTTTGATCCTCTCTTCATTCCGGAAGAAATCACTCACGGCCCGGAAGTATTCCAAGATGACCTCGTGGCTCCAGGCTGGCAAGGGCTCCTGGCGCAGGAAGCCACAGTGGCCTCCATGGCGACTGAGCAGGAGGAAGAAGTAGGGGTTGCTGTGGAAGAGTTCAGTGGGCAGGAAGTGGTCTGGGGGCCCACATACTGGATCATCGGCGCTGCAGACACAGAGCACAGGTACGGCTGCCTCATCCACATCCCGCAGTGGGTCATTTCGGTCCCAGTAGGTGTCCCAGCTGATAGGCAGACTCTTGGTGTGGCAGAAGAGTGTCTCCTCAAACTCTCGCAGGGAGCGGCTCCTGAACAGCTTGCCAGTGTCCACTATGTCCTCCAGGGCTGTGGTGTACCTAGGAGTGAGAAGTTGAATGGGGAAGTCAAGAAAGAGGAGAGAAAACAAACTGATAGCAGAAAGAACACAGAGTGGCTGCCCACGGGCCAGATTCTGGCTCCAGGGGCTTTCTTTGGCCACATAGTGTTTTAAAAACTTCGTTGTCTTGGAGATGTTATGGACATTTCACATAAAGTACAGCTATCTGGCTTCTCTGGGGCTGGGGCTAGGGGGAAGGGGGGAGGATGAGAAAACCTGGCAATTTGGGCCTGCATTCCTTAGGCCACGACCAGGACTCCCTCTCTCCTCCCCGTGTTCCTCCCAGGCCTGTGCTTGGCACTACTTGTCCAGCCCTGGAGCAGCATTTTACTGATCACTGCTGAGCTGCAGAGACGGTTCTTTTTCTGACCTCCATTCTCACCCTCTGTAAGGAACATGAGATAACTGTTGCCTCCTGAACCCTTCCTAGAAATCACCAGCTCAGACTGTAACAGGGTGGTCCCAGGAAAAGGGGAAGTTCCAAAATCCTGGTCCCGCCCTAAGTGGGTGGAGCTGAGGAGAAGGAGATTTCTGCAAAGAAGAGAAGAGAGAAGAAAGGAAAATGGAGAACAGCAAGGAGACCTGGATGAGGCACGTGGAGCAGAGGGACATGTGAGGAAACTGAGCTTGTTTCTTGGTCCTGGACTGGCTGGAACAGATGCGGGTGAGAGACCCGTGGGGAGCTTAACAATGGCAGCTTTCATCTTGATTTTGATTTTGCTATTTTCCTCCCGGATTTGTCTGACTCTTTCTGACCCTTTTCTATGGGTCTCTACTGAAAGGTCCTTTAGACTTGGGGCAGGCTTTTGGGCCTTGCTTTGGGCCAATCCTATTTGGCTGGACTTTTACCCTCAAGGAGATGGGTAACTTTAAATGCTTAACTTAGTAACTATATTCTTTGTTCTTTCTTTATTNTACCCTAGTTGTATTAAAGTTCCTTTCCATTAAAAGTTTTGTATGTTTGTCTTAATGCGGCAAATGGCAAAACCCATTCAGAGAGGGCAGGCTTAAAAGTTCTGGGTGCTCCTCTCCCTGCCCTGTAACAAGACTATCCAAACTAACAGGTGATAACCACATCATGGACATTTTAAATTGTACTAGTTGTTTATTTTAGCTAATAAGCTGTCCAAATGATGACAAATGAGTGTGACCTTGATCAGTGGGGCAGGAATTCCCGAAAAGGACTGGGCGGCAGAGGAAGTGATGGGGAATGGGATTCATTTACAGGGATGAGTTCCTAGATAGAAGCCTGAAAGCATCTGCTAAGGGAAAGAGGATGTTTTTGTTTCTCCCTCCGAGGAGAGGGCCTAACAAGGAGTTATCCAGTTGAATTTTTTTTAAGGATTTATTTATTTATGCATATAAGCACTGGGGTACAGGCCAGAGGTGTGGGGAAGTGAGAGGATCCACCAGAGACAGAGCCTGGAACAGAACAGGCAGATCAATGGAAGCACACTGCTGAGGGGAGCAGCGGGCAAGGCAGGAGAGGTCTGCTGCACCATGTGGGTCCCCTCCCTGGCCGGCAGCAGGGATCGAACTCGTGCTGCAGTGGCTGCAGTTTGCTTCATAGTGTGTTGCGCCACCAGGGAGGCCCCCAGTTGAATTTGGAGCTGGGTCCCCTGCAAACATGCAAAGAAGCTTGCCCTGAGTTTCACTCCCAGACTTCCCCACTACCAGGGCAGTCCCTAAAAGCCCAGATTTCGCCTCTACTTCTCTCACCTTATCCTCCAGCTGGTGCCAGGTCCGCACTGGTGGTGATCATTCACAGATGGAAACTATGGCAGCTAAGCCACAGGAGAGCAGCTTGCCCCTGGACTGCTCGGGAGTCTCTGGGTTGCCGTGGTAGCACTTTGGGAGGATGTAGAGCTGAGGGTTTGACCTCAGAAGCGGAGGCAGAATGGAGTAAGAAGTTGCCCAGTTGCCGCCATCTATGCCCCTACATAGGGCCAGCCCTTCACTTTTGTTATTTAATGTTTAACATCCTTGAGAGGTAGATATTATTAACTCTATTTAATAGAAGAGGAAAATGAGTTTCAAAGGGATTAGCTCACTTGCTGGAAATTTAGGATTTGAACCCAAGTGGGTCTGACCCTTAAGTCCCGGATCTTTCTGCTATACCGTACTGTTGCCAAAATATCTCTTATTTACTTCATTCTGCCAACTTCTTGGAAATCAATAGTACAAACTGAGGCCTAATATTTACTGTGGGAATACCGCTGAGGCCTCCCCACTGGAAAAGTCTGACCTGTCAGCTGGGTGGTAGCTTGCCATCCTTTTGGAAACTTAAAAAAAATTGTTTCAGTAGTCTTAAACTTTTTGTATTAAACATTGAACAGGCCTGCCTGGTGGCCCAGGTAAAGTCCCAGTGCTATCTAGCTACGGCCAGCTGCCAGGCACAAGTTTGATCCCCAGCCAGGGAGCTGACCCACACGGCACAGCAGACCTCTCCTGTCTCGCCCACTGCTGCCCTCAGCAGTGTGTTTCAGTCGATCCGCCTCTTCTGCTCCCCACTCTGTCTCTGGTGAATCTTCTGGCCCCCACACCTCTGACCTGTACCCCAGCTCTTGTATGTATAAATCAATCTTTTAAAAAAAAGTCAATAAATTAAAATACCATCAGCTATCTGATTCGTGTCCTCTCTCTCCAAGCTCAGACTGTAAGGAAACATTTTGGACAGACAATTCGTTGCAGTTGCTTCCAGAGTCTCTTTGCTGATTTGACTAGCTATGAGCGAAATGGTAAATGTCAGATGCGGCCTCTGCTGCCTGCGGGGCAGGTGCTCGGTTGCTAGGATACGGTGAGTCTGAAGCGAGTCCGTGGGGCCCCAGGGCAGGAGTCCCCGTTCTAGCAGAATGATGCTGACTGAGTAGTCCGTGGCTGTTAAACCCGCTGCCCTGTTTCCATCTAGACTAGGGGGGTTGGGAAGCTTCAGAAAGTGTGTAAGGAGAACCCTGCCCAAATTGCCCTAAACACTGTTTCTCCATCAGCTCTTCCCCCTCGACTATCCGCGACCCACCTGCTGAGGGCGATCTTCTGGTGGAGCAGAAAGCCGCGCTCATAGGGCCAAGGCAGGCCGGCCTCAAACCATTCGCGGCAGCGCAGCACCGGAGATATGCAGGCGGCGCCCGTCACGTAGCTGGAGGAGCCACACTCGCCCAGGTAGGACAGCAGCAGCGCGGAGCCCGAGCCCTCGCTCACCGCGAACAGCGGGGCCGCCGGGTGTCGGAAGCGGATATAAGTGACTGCTTCTTTGAGGTCGGATGGGTCCCCAAAAGGCTGCAGGCGGGGGCTGACCAGCGGGCAGCCGTAATGACCGCGACGGTGGAAGATGACTGGGTAGTAGCCGCGCTCCAGGGCCAGTAGGCAGAGACCGAGCACGTTGCGGGTAAGGCGTCCCCAGGCATTGGGGATCACCAGCAGCACAGCTGGATGGCCCCCCGCGTTGGTGACCCGGCGGCCCCGGGCGCAAGGTCCCACGACCCAGTCCAGAGCCACCAGCCCGTCGTCGGCCAACTGCAGGTACTCCCGGGCCAGCTCAGGCCCCGGCCCCACCGGCAGCACAAAGTGGCAAAGGGTCTGCAGGTGGGGCCCCGAGAGCCAGGAGCGCGGGCCCGGCTCCAGAGCTGCGGAGCGTCGCAAGGCGCGCAACAGGCACTGGGCCAGCGCCGACGGCTTACAGATGAGACTGCACCCGCCGGGCAGCGACTCCTGCCCATCGCTGAACTCGTCCGCCGGGCCTCCGCCGCCCGGCTCTTCGTCATTTTGGCTCCGCGCCCCCGGCGGGGTCCTCACTCCGACGGCTCGTCTCCTGGGGCGCCGCAGCCGCGGGGCGAGCAGGCCAAGGAGGGCGAGCGCGACCAGGAGTAGGGCGAGGGCGGCGCCCCACGGCGGCATGGCGAGACTCTTGAGCCCCCGCGGGTGGCGGGCTGCAGGCGGCGGGCCGTCCCCTCGGCGAGCACCACGCTCTGCCCCCGGCTCCGCCCGGCCGCGGGCGACCGCCCAGGGCCCTCCCGCGCGGGGGGGCGCGCTCCGGATTGGCCGCGGCCCCGCTGAAGCAGCCAGTTCGGGCCCAGCTCCCCTCGCCCGCCCCCCACCCCCGCCCCCGGCCCTTTGTACAGAGATTGCGACAAGCAGCAGCAGAGGGTGAAAGGAGCCGAGGCCAACAGAGGGAGTCGGAGACGAGCTGGGAGGGCAGCAAGTCGAGGAGAGGGGTGTTGACGCAGAGACCGAGGAAGACTCGGAGACCGAGACCTGAGGCAAGGGAATGAGCATCAGAGCGCCCGCGTCCCCTGTTCTTGCCCCTCCGCGGGGGTGGCGGGAGTCGCTCCACCCTCAGGGGCCGCTGTTGAGAACCAGCGAAAGGGAGAAGTGAACAAACCACAGCCCCCGGAGCGGACTCCCCGGCTCCCGCCCGGCAGCTGCAGCCGAAGCCACCAGCCGCGCCTCCCTCCCCCCGCTCGCCCGAGCTCTCTGACCTCCGTGTTTGTCTCACCCCGCGGGCACCCGCAACTGCGCAATAGCCCGGCGGGGCGGGGGTCCCGGCCCGACAGCCGGATTGTCTAGAGCACAGGGGGACTGCATCCTGAGCTGTCCGGAAGCGCGAAGCCCCCCCCCCCCCAGCAGTCTGGCTTAAGATAGAGGAAATCCTCAATACAGACCCCCAGAAAGGACTTCCCCAAAAGAAATCGTCCCAAGCCTCTGAGGATAAGCTGAGAAAGGACGCGCTCAGGGTTTCGAAACGCCCGATGGGGGCGTGGCATAGCAGATCGGAATCCCCTTATCAGCTCAATAACTGGTAGTTAATAGGGGGACGGGGAAAGGGTAGGAAGATCCCTTGTAAGTCACAGGTATATGGCCTTGCTCGACTTTGAAGTTTGAGACGGACATTTCAACCCACACCCTCCACCCACATTCCCGCCTTTTCTGTAAACCCTGCGCCAGGCACTGGAATGGGTAGCAGAGGGCGCCCGCGCCTTAGGGGAGACCTGGTCAGCGCCCCATACTGGAGGGGAAGCCTGTGACTCCTGAATCTCACGGTGGCCACCGATGCGCCGACGATTAAGAACAGAGGAGGAGATGGGGGACAAGGCAGCCCCGCCGGGGTCCAGTTTTCTGGGGGCTGCTGGACGGGGAAGGACTGATAGTGGGAGGTGGAGGTCCTCCGACTCTTCCAGGTACGCCCCTAATTGCAAGAGCAGGAGTGGGGCGGACTGGGAACCCTCTTTGCACAGCACGGACGCGGCCCTTCCAGCGGCAGGTCACATTAACCAACCTGAATCGGGTTGGGTGGGGGAGAACGGGTCTCCCCCCTCGGGCCGCCAGGTCCACAGGGATTCCATTTCCCACCCTTCTCCCCGCTCCATGGTCCCATCAACACGCGACAGCTGCGCTCTACCCGCTACCGAGGCCCACTAGAACGAACGTCCCTGTCTGCCTCGCAATTCCTTTCACTTGGGCCGGGCTCCTCCACGAAACTTTCCCGGCTTGGGGCTTAGGACGCGTGCGCGCACCGCCGGCGGCTGGGGGCGGGCGCTGGGGCGGGGCAGGGGCGGAGCGAGCGTGGGCCCCAGCTTCAGGGGCGGGGCAGGCGCGGGGCGAGCCAGCTCGGGGAGGGGGCGGAGCGGCGCGCGCGAGCCCGAGGGCTACGTGGGCCCGCGGCCGGCGCTGGGACGCGGGGGCTCCGGGACAGCGCGCGCTCCCGGGCTCGCAGAGCCGGGGGCCGGCCCCGGGCGGGCTGGGATGGCGCTTCCTCCGCCCCAGCTGCTTCTCCTGGCAGCGGTGGCGGGACTCCTGGCTCCTAGAGAGGTAAGGCAACACGCCGGGGAGAAGGCATCATCCGGGATCTCAGAGTTCTTTGCCTAAAGTTCGTCCTGGAAAAAGTTGGTGCGCGGAGAGGGTGCTAGGAGTCCTCTCCTGCGGGCTGGGCCTGCGGAGCGAGAGGGCAGGGCCTCGGCGAGGCTCGCGCCCCACCCAACCTGCTTTACGTCTTGGACCCACAGGTGGTTGCCGAACCGGTGGAGGAGGCGGGAGCTCAGTGCCCCGAGGGCCCGTGGCCTCTGCCCCCACAGGTAGGAGCCCGAAGGGCGCTGAAGGAGAGGGGATGGAGGCTTGCTCTAGCCTCACTGCCCACACTCTCCACAGTCATCATCTGAAGACCTCGGTCGCCAGCGTCTCCATCCCAACCCGACTGGGGCCTGCTGTCCTCTCTCCATGCCCCACGCGAAGTCCCCGATTGCTCTAAGCTCCCTTCTTTCCCCATATGTAGGTGTCACCGAGAGTGACCTACACACGGATGAGCCCAGAGAAGGTAAGTTATGGTTGCACAAAAAAAAGGGCGCTCCTGGCAGGCTTTCCCCACCGTTTCTGCTCATCATCTGCATCCCTAACACTTCCCCCAGGAAGAGGCAATGCTTTTCCTTCTGGACTTCTTACCTTAGCCTCCCCACCCCCACCCCAGCCAAGAACAGCGTGCCACACGCCGACGGCATTGCTGTCAAGAATGCTGTTGAGTAGCTAGCTGACTGTGTGGGCAGCAGTCTGCAAGGGGAACAGGGGCGATAGTAGGAAAAACCCACACCTCAGCTCCCTTGTGTCACTGGGGAAGTGTCTGACAGACCCTGGTTTTCTGTAAGAGGAGATGTTAGTACTTCTCCAAAAGGAGTAAGCGATAGTGTGTGACAGCACTTTGGAAGGTACGAAGTTGTCTCTTATAAGGAGTGTGCCTCAGTTTACCAGGCTCGAGACTGTGGGTTCTCCTTATATGGCTGACTGTTTTCCTTTTGAAGTATCACATTTTTTTTTAAGATTGATTTATTTGTGCATACAAGAGCTGGGGTGCAGGCAAGAGTCACAGGAGGTGAGAGGATTCACTAGACAGAGTGGGGAGCAGAACAGGCAGACTGACCAAAACACACTGCCAAGGGCAACAGCAGGCAAGGCAGGAGAGGTCTGCTGCGCCATGTGGGTCCCCTCCCTGGCCGGCGGCAGGGATCAAACTCGTGCTGCAGTGGCTGAGGTCTGCTTCATAGTGCGTTGCTTAACCCACTGCACTACCAGGGAGGCCCTTGAAGTATCAAATTTTTTAAAAAATAGGATAGCTTAGGATAGCTCCGGGCAGATAGCTTCAATGTCATCTACCTGATTCCTTTCCTCAGACAGCCCTTCCTATTGTGCTCTACTGTTCAGAAACTGGCTTCACTTCTGGTAGTTCCTCATTTCCCTATAGTGGCCATCTCCCCTCTCTGACTTTCCAGGCCCTGCCTAGTTTACTAAGCCTCATCTTACCTCTTTAAACCTTTGGTTCCTCCTCAGTCTCATCGCCACGTGCCTGAGTGCCAGGCCCATTGCCACTGTGGAACCTTTGCTTCTGCTTCTTCTCCTCTACCCCTGGACTATCCTGACCTGAAGCAGGCAGCTCCCTGCTCTCCCTCTCTATCTACTGTCAATGCCCGGAGTGGGAGCTAGTGCTCCTTTGAGACCTTGCCTGGCCATGTCAGCCCTTATCATCACCTTCTCCAAAGTCATGTAATGCGTGTAACTTAACCCTTGCACTTAACAACTAAATCACTTGGAGTTTTACTGGTTTGTTCTTTCATTTAAATTAGTTCTTTTTCCATGAATTTCCTCTGCATGCTTCGCAAGTAGAGTCCAGGAGCTCTCTTTTGGCATCTCCTACAGCATCTGGCACAGTACCGAGCATCAGGTCAACTTCATGAAAGGGTAATTAATAACTGATGACGTGTTTCCATCCTGGGGCTGTGCTCGCTGCCTGCTTCTCCTGTATTTGGGTGCTTTGGAGGAGAGTGAATATATAGATAGGATCACAGACTCGCAAGACCTGATCTCCATTTGGGGGATGCTTACAGTCTAAACTGGCCGATGGAGCCACTGTTGCAGGTGAGAGGAATAGAGCTAAAGAAAGTGTCAGGTTTTACAGGTTTTACATGTAGTCTTGAAAGTTGTGAGCTCTGAGGTGCCACTTGATGGGAGAGGAGAGGTGACAGGAACGTTCGGGTGAAGGGGAGTGCTCACCATAACCCAGGGCCCTTTGTCCTCTCCTGAGCCCCGAAGGTGGAGGGATCATTTGGCCATCTTGGGAGTGCCTTTAAGCTGGCCTCCAGGATGGGAGAATCCAGGATTCTTAGGGTGACAACTGACCCCGGCTTGATGTCTCCATGCCTTCCTCCAGGCTGAGAATGCCAGCTTCTTCTACCACCCTTGTGCCCACCCCTGGCTAAAGCTCCAGCTTGCTCTCCTGGCCCACGTCTCTGTGACCCGGCCCTCACTGACCCCCGATTCCAGCCTCAGTCGGGATCGGGTAAGTGGTTGATGAAATGAAAGAGGGCTGGCACTGCTGGAGGTTGCAGCCCCATCTGCAGGGAAAGGGAAATTGAGGGCCTTCCTCTCATTTGCTCCTCCACCTTCACCTTGACTCAAACAGTTACTTCCTTTCACAGCCCCTGAAGCTGATGGCGCGGGGGGTGGCGCTGGAGATGGCATGGGTAGAGCCAGCATGGGTTGCCCACTGGCTGAAGAGGCGGCGGCGGAGGAGGGAGAAGGCATTGTCCCGCTCTGACAGCCTTTCAGGGCCCTCTCGCCTGGTACCGACCCGGGGTGGAAGGAAGCTGTGTGGAAGAGGGTGTGTGAAGGTGAGTGCTGCTGGGCTCAGGTTTGGTTGGTGATGGGAGTATTGAGTTACCTGGTCAGAAGTAGGGTGACTCTTGTCTTTTCTCCCTTTAGGTCCCAGCTTTGGCCTTTACTTTGCGGAGCTGGCGACCCCCAGGCACAGAGGTGGCTCCTAGAAGGCCCTGGCCGCTTTTTCCTAGTGGTGCCAAGAGGCGTGGGCTGCGGGCTGCCTTTCCTGTCCAGCCCAGCCCCTCAGCCTTGAGCTTCCCTTCTGCTCCCCCAGGTAGTCTGGGGGATAAGCAGCCCATGCTGGGAACCCCAGATGAAGGGGGGAATGCCCCCTCTGTGCCCACTGCGCCCCTGCCTGAGGGACCGAGAGGCAATGCCAGTTCCAGGACAGAGACTCAGGTGCCCAAAGGGCAAAGCAGTTCAGGCGGCTGTGCCTGTCCAAATCAGGCTTCTCCGGCCCCTCGGGCAGCTGTGCCGCCACGCGCAGCGCGGGGCCCCACCCCACGCACAGAAGAGGCGGCCTGGGCGGCCATGGCCCTGACCTTCCTGTTGGTGCTGCTCACGCTGGCTACACTCTGCACGCGGCTACACCGAAACTTCCGTCGTGGGGAGAGCATCTACTGGGGACCCACAGCAGACAGTCAAGACACAGTGGCTGGTAAGAAGTTCCCGGCACCCCTGCAAGCCCATAAGCACCCCCTCCCATGGCTTTTCTGCCCTTGACTGCTCCCCCCTGCCCACAGCTGTACTGAAACGGAGGCTGCTGTTGCCCCCGCGCAGGGTCAAGCGCCCCCGCGGAAAACCCCTCCTCCCGCGCACGCCAGACAGCGGCCCGGATGGGGACAGCTCGGACTGACCTGCCCTGCCACTGTGGCAGGTTTGGCTCCTCCTCCCGGCCCTGACCTCTGCCACGTGGATTGCGTGCAGGGCCGCCCCCTGGTGGCCGGATGGAGCATCGCCAAGGTGTAAATCCTTAACGTGTACAGATTTGAGGGAGGGGTGGCCAGCGGGAGAAAAAAAGCTGTCCCAACCTCCCTTGCCAAAATTCCCGTTATTTCTTATTAAATTATTTTAATAGAACCTGGAGTTTAGCCTCTACATCTGCCACACAGACACACTCTGTCCTAGGTTATTTAGGTGGTTTGAAGTAGAGGTTTTATAAACACTAGCTGGCAGCCTCCCAACCCAGCCTCAGATGTGGGTTCTAGGAGTGTGCTAGAACCTTTGGGCTGCACGGGAGACAGCATGGTGGTGTGGTCACTGAGCCGGCTGCTTCCCAGCTCCTTCCCTAAAAGGCACCACAGAGGCGTCCTTCCTTGGGATGCAGTGGCAGCCTGCACCTGCTTCACCTCTCCTCAGGTTTGCCTTCCTCCCTTTCACCTCCCCACCGTCACCCCGGCTCTAAGCAGCAGAGACAACACATGGTCACTTATTTATTTTTGATACAAATGTACATGACACACGTTTTGACAGCCCACCCACCACCACACAGGTAGAACCTGGCCCCTCGGACAGAGGCTGGACGGGAGAAGAGCTGGTGGGTGCTGCCATCTGCCTCTCCAGCCTTCTCAGGCTGCAGCCCAGGTTCCAGGCACCCAGACAGCGCAGGCACAGGTGCTGGCGTCTCAGAGGTTCTTGGGGAGGGGGCTTTTAGCTGAGTCAGGGACCCCGGGGAGCCAGCCCCAGGCTCAGGGGCTCAGTTCTCTACCCCAGCCAGCACACTTTCCCCCTCCGCAGGGAGGGAGATGAGATGGAGGGAAGTGGTTTTCCTTTTTTAAGTTCATAGATAAGGGGTATGAGTGGGGGGATCTAAGGAGAGTGATGAGGGGAGGCATCGGGCAGCCCCTGACCGCCCCGGTGGTCCCTGGCCCCAGGGTGGGGGAGAGGGGGGCTGCCCCCCAATGCTGGTCCCACTGCTCTGGTCCTCTCACAAAGCTCCAGATGGGGCAGACCTCTGGAACGGCACTGCCGTCCCGCACACTCACACGCAGGCACACTCAGTTACCACAATGTTAAAATTAAGGGGTGGAAGAGAGAGAAAAAAAAAAGATTTTCCAGTGTTTGCTGCTGGGGACCCCGGGAACACAGGTTGGGGCCTGTGCCCTAGACAGGGGCCGTTTGGCATTAAAGGAGAGCAGCAGGGGGCTGGTGGCTACAGGGCGGGGACATCCACAGAGATTATGTACAAAGGGGGATGCCCCCGCTCAGCCCCCAATAGGGCTGAACTGGCTCATGGGGGTGGGGTGCATATAGGGGTAACTGCCCCTCTTGGAGTGTCCCCACTTGACCCTTTGCTGAGGGAGGCCTGGAGGGCAAGGGGCTGGGAGTGGCGCCTTTCAGGCCCTTGCTCGCTAGAATGGGGGGACAAGGATGCTATGTACAGGGAGGAGGTGCATGGAATGTGGGGGACAGAAGCTCCTGCCACTCCACCTCCCCATCTTTGGGGGGGTGGGGGGACAACACCAGGGTGCCTGGCTGCCAGGGTAAGTGGCGACACTAAGGGCACTTGCGCCAGCGGCTCTGTTGGGTGGGGGTTAGTGTCTGGAGTGGCCCAGCTCCCGTGGCCAGTGAGGTCTCAGGGTGGGGGTGAGGGCACAGGGAGCGTGGTCATTGCTTCTTCTCTCGGGTGGTGATAGTCACCAGCTGCTTGGCAGCCTTGGCGATGTCATAGGCGCACTGGATCACCTGCTGAGTCAGCAGCTGGAAGTCCACAGGGGCGCCAGGCTCAGGGGGCACTGTCTTCCGGCACTCACTCTGCAGCCGGCAAGCGCTGGCATTGAGGAGCCGCAGTGAGCTGCGCACTGGCTCCAAGGCTGGCCTCTGGAGGACGGTGGGGGGGGGGGGAGGAGAAGGCAGGCCTGGGGCCATGGACTTCAAACCATGAGCTGTGACCCAGTCCCAGGCCTTCCAGTCTCCACCCAGGTAGTGGTTAGATTCTCCGCACCTGTCCCACCCCGAGGCCCTCCCAATCCTGCTCCTCTCTCTAGTCCCTTTACCTTTGGGAAGAGAGAGGCCATCTCAGTCACAGCCAAATGGATCTTCTCTGAGCAGGGCACAAAGCTGTTGGGGGGGCGGGGGATTAGTTAGCAGGGACTCTCAAGGACAATCCCCGGAGGCTGTGCCCTTCTGGCCCTTCTCTTGCCCTCTGCAACACAGCAGAACCCAATGCGAACCTGCACCCCGGCCCCGTACCTGTCGTGCTTGAATTCCTGGGCAGCCCGCAACAATTCCTGAATGTTCTTGGTGACCTGTTCTGTCTTCAGGATGACATCCTCCGTGCTGGGAAGCCCAGGGTCGAGGTCTCCGTCTAGGCTTTCCAACTCTGGGTGGAAGTCCTCCTCCTTGCCCAGCTCTAGAAACCTCTTCCCTTCCAGTCTGAAGCCCCAGGTTGGAAAAAGAAACCGATCCAGCCGTGAGGTTGCTTGCCTGCGCCTTCACGGCCACCATGGGCCCGGTCAGCCTCCTTCCCCCAGGGTGCCTCACCCAAGCAGCGGATCCCCACTTTGCGTGTTCTCATAGTCGCTGTCGGCACCGCTGCCATGGCGGGAAAGCTTGCTCTGGAGGGTGTGGGGAAGGTAGACAAGGTTAAGAGACACGTTCATGGGGCCTCCCTGGTGGTGCGGTGGGTTAAGCAACGCACTATGAAGCAGAGCGCAGCCGCTGCAGCACGAGTTTGATCCCTGCTGCCGGCCGGGGAGGGGACCCACATGGCACAGCAGACCTCTCCTGCCTCGCCTGCTGCGCCCCTCAGCAGTGTGTTTCGTTTAATCTGCCTGTTCTGTTCCCCGCTCTGTCTCGGGTGGGTCTTTTCACCCCCCCACACCTCTGGCCTATACCCCAGTTCTTGTGTACATAAATAAATCAATCTTAAAAAATAAAAATAAAAAATACACGCTCACGGCCCACAGCCTGGGCCCTGGGGCGTGTGTGTGGCATACCGTGTGGCGGCTTCCTTCCTGGGAGCAGGAGAGCAGTGGAGAGGAGGGGGTGAAGGGCACAGCTGAGGCCGACACCCCCTTCCGGATCTGAAATCCAGGCAGGTCTGGAGTCAGTATCTCCTACTCCTCACCTCCCTTCGAGCCTTCCCACAGAGGGTGCGAACCCCTGTGCTTAGCTTCTAGCACAGAGCCCGCTGGTACCCACTGGGGCTCGCCCAGGCCCTGCTTACCCGGTACAGGCCAGCAGGAACGTGCACGGAGTAGATGGCATCGTCCTCCAGCTCCTGGGGGTCAGCACAGTGGGCGTTAGGGCGGGTCCTGCGGTGGCCCCAGCCCTGTCTCCTGATGCCCTGAGATCACAGGCAACTCACCGTGCTGTGGAAAGGTTGCAGCCGGGTGGTGAGCTCGTCCCCAGGCGGCCCCCCGAAGGGCTTCAGGGCGGAACCTGGCTCATACATGGAGAAAGCCTGGCGGTCCCTGCGGTGGGAGCTCCCGCCAGGCCCCATGGACGTGTGCTCCGCCCGTTCACTGGGAAGTGGAGGCGTGGGCACTGGCCCCGGGGGCTGCCGGATCTGCACGTTCTCTGCCTGCAGCTTGTGGATCTGAGAATGCAAAATGCAGTCAGCAACTCTGGGGGCCAGGCAGTGCCCCCATGATAGGGAGGGGGTGATCCTCCCCACCAGGACCCTGGGAGGAACCCTGCCGAGACTCCCACCGAGGCTGCGGCTCACCTCCCTCTGCAGCCTCCGGAGCTCGTCACTCAGGCTGCTGTTGACCTTCATGAGCTGCTGCACCTTGGCCTCGGAGGTGGCCAGGGCCTTCTTCAGCTCCAGGTACTCCTGCAGCGTCACGGCCCCGTCGGACAGGTCTGAGGAGTCCATGCTCTGCGGGCGAGACACAGCCGGTCAGCCGCCGGGCAG
Source organism: Galemys pyrenaicus (assembly GCA_019455555.1). Lineage (NCBI taxonomy): Eukaryota > Metazoa > Chordata > Mammalia > Eulipotyphla > Talpidae > Galemys > Galemys pyrenaicus. Next base: position 2,009,002 of record JAGFMF010011578.1, on the reverse strand, counting down.
GGGCCAGCGCCCCAGAGGACTGCGGCCCCGGCCGTGACCAGCCTCGCGCCTGAGGCCCGGGCTGAGAGGACAGGGCTGGGCCTCGACGGCGGCCGGGGGGCCGGGGAGGGGCAGCACTCAGACCCGGGCTCGGTTGTTGCGAGCGGTGCTGGTGCTCCGCGGGGGCTCCTGGTCGGTGTCCTCGTCCGAGGCCACGCTGTCGTAGTCGTGCTGGTCGTCGGGGTCACTCTGGCTCCGCGCAGACAGCTCGAGGTTGTCTAAGGGCACAGGCCTGCCGCTCAGAGCCCGGCCACGCCACCCGCCCGGCCTGCACCCGAGGGAGCAACGGGAGGACACCCCAGAACAACGCCGGCCATGCACCCCACGCACGCCTCCCCACCTGGGGGGCTGCTTAGGCTCTTGCCCTGCTGTCTGCGCTTGGCCTCGCTGAGGATGTCGATGATCAAGGTGGCAAACTCTCGGGCGTTGAAACGGGCCAGTTTCTGCCGTCCCTGTAAGGCAGGAAGGGCCAGGCCGGTGTGAGGGGCGCCCTCCTGGCTGTCACACCGGTGGGGGTGGGATGGGCTGGGGCCCCCTCGGCAAGGCAGCCAGGTCCCTGCTATCTGCTTTACCCTCCACGTGAGAAGCCCTAGGCTGTCCCCCTGGCCAGGGCAGGGGGTGGTTTGTGACAGATTCAGGGGTGCCCAGGGGAGTTTTCAGGGAAAGGCTGGGACAGCCCCCAGAAGCTGCTCGTCGGGTGCTCAAAAGAATAGCCTCTTCCTCATTCCCAGCCCCAGTGCCAGCTGGACCCCCAGGGAGGCCTCCACAAGGGTGGAAGCAAGCAGGCGGGGCCTGGCCTGGACAACCGACCGAAGGCAAGGCCCACAGAGCCTGACCCCAGGAGGGGAGACACCGCCCCAGCCCCTAGCCAGCCCCCTCACCTGATTTCGTGTGGCTGAGTATTCGGGGTTAACAGGCAGGAAGGGCACAGCGCTTCTCTCCGTCACCAGCGTGCTGTGGTTTTGGGTAGCCAGCCATACTGTGGGGGAGGGGCAGGGAGCACTGTCCAGTGGCCAGGCCCACCGCGTGGAGGTGGGAAGGTGCTGAGCACAGCTCTCCTCGATGGCCCCACACCCACCGAGGGAGTGTTGTGTTCAGAATGGGTGGTCTTCAGACACTCAAGCCGGGCTGGCCGCAGGGCGAGGCTGGGAGCTAGGGACTGACGGACTGAACAAGGCGACTGCCTCCTGCCAGTCCCCACCCAGAGTCTGGGCTGGAATATTAGTGTGGCCAGGAAGGAGTGATGCAGGGGGTGGAGCGGGACTGGGGAGAGAGCCAAAGTGGGAGGCAGCCAGAGCAGAGATGAGTCCTGGGCTGGCTGGGGGGGCAGGGGAGGCGCAGACCGGCGCCTCTGGCTCAGCACACATGCTGTCCTATCCCTGGGGAAGCTGCCAGGGCAGACTCCTAGCTGGCAGGGGCTACCTGCAGGCCTGCCGAGCAGCTGCAAACCCAGGCACCCCACACCCCTTCTCAGTACCAGGTCCTAGTACTTCCGCGGCAGGTGGCTACTCTTATCCCCCACCCAAGGCCTCCGATGCCCCCGGCTCACCGGCATCATTTTCTCTTCGATCCACCTCATCATATACATCCATGGCGAGTTCTTCAAAAAGCCGGTTACTGAGCTGGAGGCAGAGGGAGAGGCTTTGTGAGCCCCACTGGGCTCCGGTGCCAACAAGGCGAGTTCACTGGGATGTCCTAAGACGTGCGAAACTGCATCTCTCATGCCACCCACCAGCCCCCATGATCTCGGAACTGGGGTATGTGCCAAGCCCCAGGGTGGGAGAGGACAGAGCCAGGGTCAAAGATGAGAAGGTGAAGAGCAGACTGGGAAGGCTGAAGGCCAGGAGAAAGACTGAGAAGAGGACAGCGGGTCAGGGGACAGGGTGCTGAGGGCACAGAGGTCAGAGACGGGGAACAACTCCAAGATGTTGGGGCCCGAGTGAGTACTCACTGCCTGCAGCTTCTTCTTGGCAGCCTTGGCCAATTCGGACAGGTCCAGGCTAAGGGCGAAGGAGAGAGATGGGAATGGGACTGCAGCCAGGCTCCTGCCGGTGACCTCCCAAACATGCATGGCTCCCGGGAAACCACACCTCGGATGCACACGCCAGGCACCTCCCTGCCCCACCCAACTTCCAGAGCCTGTGCCCACGGCAGGCACCGTATACCTCTGAGACATGCACTTTTGCCGAGATCTAAATCCAGAGGAAGGCAGCAGAGGGAAGAACAGGACAGAGGAGCAGTTACCCAGGAGCAGGCACTACATGCCTTCCCGTGCCAAACACAGACCCGTTTCTGTGCACTCGCCAGGACCCAAGCATACAAAACCAAATTCACCTTCCTCCCAACCTGTTCCTCACCTGAAACCCCAGCCCTGGCCATGCTCTCCCCAGCTTCTACCATCACTCCTCTTGCCCGGGCTTCAGCTCCTCTTCCTGTTTCCAGTCTTGCCCTTACAATCTCTTATTCAGTAGCCAGGGTGATATTGTTGACACACCCACCTACATTACCTCTGGTCTTAAAAACACCCTAGTAATAGGTGCCTCCCTGGTGGCACAAGGGGCTGAGCACTGCACAATGACGCTATCCGCAGCCACTACAGCGTGAGCTCGATCCCCAGCCGGGGTGGTGACCCACATGGCACAGCAGACCTCTCCTGCCTCTCCTGCTGCGCTCCTCAGCAGTGTACTTCAATCTGCCTGTTCTGCTCCCCACTGTCTCTGGTGAATCCGCTCGCTCCCCTCCCAAAACCTAGCCTGTACCACAGCTCTTGTGTGCATAAATTAAAAAAAAAATCTTTAAAAAGACAAAAACAGGGGCCTCCCTGGTGGCGCAGTGGGTTAAGCACTGCACTGTGAAGCAAACTTCAGCCACTGCAGCACGAGTTCGATCCCTGCTGCCGGCCAGGGAGGGACCCACATGGCACAGCAGATCTCTCCTGCTGTGCCCACTGCTCCCCTCAGCAGTATACTTCTGTTGATCTGCCTGTTCTGCTCCCTGCTCTGTCTGTGGTGAATCCTCTCACCCCCCAACACCTCTGGCCTGTACCCCAGTACTTGTATGCATAAATAAATCTTTAAAAAAAAAAAAAAGACAAAAACAAAACACTCCAGTAATAGTAGGTATGAATGGCAGATAAAAACAAAAACTCACTTATAAAATATGCTAACTGGGCCTTCCTGGTGGCACAGTGGATTAAACAAGCACTATGAAGCAAACCGCAGCCACTGCAGCACGAGTTCGATCCCTGCTGCCGGCCGGGGAGGTGACCCACATGGTGCGGCAGACCTCTCCTGCTGTGCCCGCTGCTCCCCTCAGCAGTGTACATCAGTTGATCTGCCTGTTCTGCTCCCCGCTCTCTGTGGTGAATCCTCTCACCACCCCCACACCTCTGGCCTGTACCCCAGTGCTTGTATGCATAAATAAAGTATGCTAACTGTGGTGCATTTGTTATTTTATTGACTCCTCTGAACAGCCCAGAAAGATAAGTCTGGTTGCCTTTACTTCCTGGTGAGGTGACCAAGGTTCAGAGAGATTAGGCAGCCTGCCTAAAGCCACACAGCCAGCCAGCAGCATGCTGTGTCCACACCCCTGACTCTCTCAGCTCTCAGTCAGGAGGCCTGCAGCTCCTTTTGGGGCTCCTAGGACTAGCCCCGCTTGCCTGCGTCTTTTCCAGTCTCCCCGTCTCTCACAACGCACTCCAGCCAGCTGAGCTGCCTGAAGCCCTGCCATCCCACGTCTAACAGCGGTGCCTTGCCTCTCTTGTTGCACCCGCTGCCTGGCGAGGCCCTCTCACTCCCGACAGCCTGTCCCGGGGCAGCAGCTGGCACTGGGCTGGTGTCTCGCTGAGTACATGCCCGTGTGTTTACCACAAACCCACCCACACGCACAGTCACACAAGCCCGGCAGAATCAGACCAGAAGAGTGGGGGTAGTTCTGCAGTCTGAGACAACAGGAGTCTGGATTTAGGGGTCCAGGGAGCCTGCAAGGCAATTGGGAGGGAGAAAGAGCCTCCTCTCTGTAGATCCAGGCCAGCGGGCACAGAGTGCCAATGAAGACATGCCCACCAGGTGGCACCAGCATCCACCCTGTGCGCTGGAAGAGTGGGTGGAATGTCTCCGGGGTTGGGTACCTGGGCCTCTCACATCAGCAACACGGCGCGCTCCCCACCAGCCCACTCTGAGCACACCACAGGCCTGGCAGTGGGCCCAAAGCGAGTGGAATCTTTGTCCCCACCATCTTTTTATCGAAGAACAGTGTTTGAAGATTTTGACCTGGGTCACTGCCACCAGGACCAGAACCCAGTGTCCACTGCACCCAGGGTGTCCTCGTGCTCAAGCCCCATGGACTTGACAGGCCTGGAGCTTACCTACGCTGTGCTGAGTGTGCGCTGACATTTCTTAGCTGCCTCAGGGCCCAGCACTGCAGCATGGGGACTGGACTGTGGAATGCTTGTGCCTCTGGCCCCTGGGGGGGGGTGGAACTGAGGGAGGTGGAGGAGGTAGAAGGGGGGCCCTAAACCCCTAAAGCCTGGGGAATGGCAGGGGTGCAGACTCTGGAGTCAGGCACTCAAACAGCATACCACAGCCTCTCTGGAGGACATCAGGTGGGCACTCACCTGTCAGCCATCTGTGGGATGATGTAATGCCCATTCTTGTGATCTGAACAAAAATAAAAATGCCAAGTCACTGGTACCGGTGGCTTTAGCTGCCGGGAACCCACCTCACTGCCGTGAGGAGAGCTCAGCACCCAGAAGTGTCAGGTAAAGGGAGGCGGGCAGGCCACTCCTAAGAGCCCTGGGAGCTGGCTGGAAGTTGGGCCCATCCCCACTCCCTACCCCAGCAGTGCTGCAGCCCAGAGCCTGCAGCAATTTCACAGGAGCCGGTTGCCTAGCAACACTGTTCCCCAGCCAGCTTTGTCACCATGGCACCTGCTGCTGGGGTGTGTCTGGGTCCCACCTGCCTGGCCTAGCCAGGCCTGCCTTGCACTCTGCTCACCTGGCTTGCGTCCACAGAGATAGAAGGCCAACCGGTCAGTGAGCTCATACTGGCACTCGACTAGCCTTTCAGCCAGTTCATGGTGCCCCGCCTGCCTGTGGGGCGGGGGCATGGCTCAGCACTGCAGCAGCAGCCCGCACCCCCACCCGCCAGCCTCACCCTTCAGCAGACCCTCACCTGGCATAGTCAATGGGTGTGCGGCCATTAACATCAGGGGAGCCGGGGTCAGCCCCATACACTACAAGAAGCTCAGCCTGAAGCATCTGTCCCGCCTTGGCAGCCACGTGCAGAGGTGTGGTGCCCTTCTCTGGGTGGAAGAAGTTGGCCTGGGCACCCAGGGACAGCAGGCGCAGACATGTTTCCAAATTGCCTGTCCGCACACTCGAGTGCAGTTGCTGCAAGGAGTAGAGTGTGCAACAGATACATGTGTGCCTGAGGCCCTGCCCCTCAAACTGCACTGAGTCCAGCAGCTCCTGGGATTCCCCCCAGTTTCAAGAGGTCCACAGAAGTTAATATCAATAGTAACAGCCATCAGTCACCAGCCACCATGTGTAGCTGCTGGGAACAGAGTCTCTATGAGATAGATGCTATCACCTCTTTCCCGTTTTACAGATGAGGAAACTAAGGTCTGTAAGGTCACAGAACTGCCTGAGTTTGCCCAGCTTTGGAGTCGCAGCTGGGGAATTTAAGCCTTGTCTGTCCACTGGGGAGCTGATTGGCCTTGACCACATACATGCAGCCTGCCATGGACTACTGTCCCTCTACTGTGCCCACTGTTCTTGCCTGACCGGCTATCTTTGGGGCCTGGGGCACAGTGGTGACGCAGGAGAAGCCTTAAGGCGTCATGCATAAGAAGACAGGCACCCGCCAGTTCATTGTGGGGCCCCTCAAACCTTGCTGAGGTCTTTGGCAGTGACTCCGTCATCGTCCCGGCAGGGAAGCTTGTGCACAAATGCCAACATCTGGTACTTGGCCCTGATGAACTCTGACTTGATGGGGCTGCATGGGGCATGCAGGAGGAAATGGGGAGTAGGGTGGGAGAGGTCAGTCACTTGCCACCTCCTCGGTCTGTGTCACAGACCGAGAGGCCCCTGTGCACCACCTGTCCAGCCCCACTCACTGGACTTTGTCTTGGGGGTTGGCTTTGCGCCGGCCACTCTGCACTTGTGCGGGGTCCAGCAGGGAATGCTCCCAGATGGAGTTGGCCCCGTTGCTGGCGAGCGTGTGCACCATCTGCAGGGGAGAGACGCCAAGTGAGAGGGCCCACTGTGTGCTGGGAGAAACACCTTCGAGTGGTCACTGCAACAGGTGTGGCTAGAAAGAGGGCCCAGGGACCTACTGGTGCCTGATATCGCCACACCTCCCTCCAGCCAGGCCACCCAAGAACATGGGTTCTGTTTGGCAACTTCAGGTACACGAGCAGGCCGAGGCTCAGAGGATAAGCCGCTTGCTCAATGGTACGTGGCAAGGTCGTGAGCAGCACGGCTGAGGAAAGCCCCCAGGTCTGTATGACTGAGGTCCTGGAGGTCTCCCCTCTGTGAAGGTGGGGGATGGGTGGAAAGTCTGGGTGAGGCTTTGCCTTGGATTGATGCAGGAATGTGCCAGTGCCTTAAATGCTGCGGGCTGGTAAGAACAGCTGCCCAGTCCCATACCTGAAGCAGCGTGGGCGGCCAGGCGCTGTGGCGAAGGTGTTTGACGATGGAGATGTGGCGTCCCAGACTCCGGTGCACGCTGCAGCACTCGTCACACACCAGCACACCCCTGCTGATGGAGGCCCAGCCGGGATCTGCAGGGTGGAGCAAGGGTCAGCTACAGTCCCTTGATGGACAGGCCCTCCCCAGCACCACTTTGGGCCAGCTCGAGGCTTAGCACAGACCATCCTGACAAACCCGCCGTTAAGTCAAAAATGCATTTAATAAACCTGACCTAGAGCCTCCCTGGTGACGCAAGGGGTTAAGGCGCAGCACTATGAAGCTGTTGGCAGCCACTGCAGCACGAGTTCACTCCCTGGCCAGGGAGCTGACCCAGACCTCTCCTGCCTCGCCCGCTGCTCCCCTCAGCAGTGCATTTCAGCAGATCCGCCTGTTCTGCTCCCCACTGTCTCTGGTGACTCCTCTTATCCCACCCACCCCTGCACCTCTGGCCTGCACCCCAATTCTTGAATGCATAAATAAATCTTTAAAAAAAAATAGGAAAAACCAAGGAACACTAATTAAGCACCAACTGTGTACCAGCTGGGTTCTGTATGCATGACACCTTTCACAACTGTCAGGCAGGGTGGGAAAAGCTACACCCGCTTTACTGATGAGGAGACAGTGCCTCAGAGAGGTCGGAGGGATTGTTCAAGGTCACACAGTTAGCTAACGATGAGCAGGGCTTCTGGAACGTGGACCAGGGTACGCGAGTCCAGAGACCGGGCTCTGTCTATAACCAGTGCTAACCCTCTGCCGTTGCCCCAAAGAGGACAAGTGGCTGAGAGGACGCAGAGTCACTCTCCACTCCTTGGGGAGAAGTGAACTCTGGAAGAAAAAAGAAAATCAGAACAGGGTGGGAGTTCTCAAGGGCAGGGGAGATGCCACCCATCCCAGGCCCCTTGGGAGAGGGGAGGAGACAGCTGCACACAGCTCAGGCTCTGGAAAGGTCACAGGGGAGAAAGCAGCCATTGTGTGCTTCGGAGAGTGGGGGCAGGGAGCCTCTCTCCCAGGACACTGAGCTCTGCCCAGGCCCCCCGCCCTGGCTCAGGAAGCCCAGTCCTGGGGGTGGGGAGAGAGGGCTGGCTCTCCGCCTGCCCATAATGCCCAGGGAGTCCAGAAGTGGAGCCCTCAGGGAAGGGCGCACTTGGGAGAAAGAGCTCTCAGAGCTCCCAGAAAGCAGTTCTCAGACTCATCCCCACAAGAACGTCTATCAAAGCTCTCAGGGAAATTTTAAGGAGACTGAGCCAGTGTCTAGCCTGAGCTTTGCCCACAGAGAGTGTCCTTTCCACCCTGCAGAGACGGGAAGTCAAACAGGGGGCTGAGGAATTCAGGGCTGGCCTTCTTTAGGAATCCCTCCCCTCAAAACCAGGGCAACAGGAATACAGGAGATGCCTGCCACACACCTTCCTGTGGAGTGAATTCCAGGGACCTACCATGTGTGCCAACAGGGGGAGTCCTGGCTTTACCCAAATAGTGAGGTGCCCTCAGACCTGGAGAGCTCCCTCTGACTCTCAAATGCCACTGGGTCAGGGGGTCTGCCCACCAGCCACCCCCGGCAGCCCAGGCAGGAAGCTGGAAATGACGCAGCCTGAATTCCTCTTGTTGAAATGGTGGGGTTTCCTGTAAGCGGGGAGCCGCCCAGGCCACGATCATAAATGGGCTACCCTGAGGCCTCCACCTCAGGCCTGTGGCCCTACTGGAGAAGCCAGGCCTGGAAAGACCAACCAGGTTTCCAGGGCCAGAACAGACGTGGGGAGCCTAAGTACTGCAGTAACCAAGAGACCTGGATCTGGGCAATATGGCTGAAGGCTTTGTTCGGCTCTCTGCCAGCCCGGGCAGAAGGGTCCTCCTCTTCTACAGTGACCAGAATTAGGGGCGTAGGCAGAGGGACACTGTCCTACTCTAGGGCAAACTGGTGCCAGCTCAGTTCTAGATACACAAGTGATGACTGCACTCCGGCCCCATTACCTCTTCCTGTGGCCAAGGGGGCATAAAGTAGCACAGGAGGCCCCAAGGCCCAACTAGGCCAATTCCCAAACAGAAGACCCAGAACAGGTTTCACCGCTATTGTAGCTCAAGGTCAAGGGGCCTCTTGCCCCCAAGGGCAACCTGGTCCAAACTCAGGCCTGAATTCAGGGACAGGGAGCATCAGGGGTATAGGATATGGTAAGCTCAGACCCTGTCAGCCCTCCACCGGTCCACCTGGCCCTAGTCAAGGTCGGGGTCCGGTGTGGGAAAATGGCATAAGGGTCCTGGGGTGATGCTAGTTAGGCAGTGCGATCCCCTGGAGGCCTTTACTAAGTCAGGGGATTCATATCACCACCCAAAGCCCTCTCTGGGCCAGCTTCTCCTGAGTTAAAGACCAGATCCTTCCTTCCTAGACAAGAGGGAGGATCCCACCATCTGGAAAGTGGGAAAAGAAACCCATGGAGACGCAATCAGAATGGTGGTCACCCTGAGGGGGCACTAACTTGGAGGGGGCACAAAGCCTCCCCAAAGTGATGGAAATGTCCTAGCTCTTGACAGAAACGGTGACTGCACGGGTACATACACACGTGACAGTCACCAGGGGAAACAGTGAGGTGCAGCCCTGTATCAGTTAAGCAGCAGTGCCCCTTATCTGCGGGGCAGACCTCCCAAGACCCTCAGCAGATGCCTGACACCATGGATTGTAGCGAATCCCACATATACTGTTTTGACAATACATATGTATCGACAACCAGCTTAACTTACAAGTTTATTTAGTTTACATAGAAGAGATGACAAGAATGGGGTCTCCCTGGGACACAAGGGGTGAAGCACTGCACTGTGAAGCATCCGCAGCCACTGCAGCACGAGTTCGATCCCCGGCCAGGGAGGGAACCCACATGGCGCAGCAGACCTCTCCTGTCTCTCCCGCTGCTCCCCTCAGCAGTGTATTTCAGTAGATCTGCCTGTTCTGCTCCCCACTCTGTCTCTGGTGACTCCTCTCACCCTCTGCACCTCTGGCCTGTACCCTAGATCTTATATGCATAAATAAATAAATCTTTTTAAAAAAGAGATTACAAGAATTACGAATAGTAAAGTAGAACAATAACATCCTATTCTGAAAGTTATGTGAATGTTGTCTCTCTAACTTGTTATACGTAATATTTTCTGACTGTGGTTGACCACAATAACTGAAACCACTGAAAACCGAGATAAGGGGAGACAACTGTACCTCAATAAAAGAAAAATAAAATCCTACCATTCACTCCACCCCCAGAATCTACACTGTGAAGAGAGAAATGAGCCTGCAGGTTGTCCTGTCCCACGGGCCTAGCCAGTGGCCAGCGCTGCACCTCTGGGGGCCCGCAGGATGGTCTGACAGCTGCCACGGCTTCTGTGCCCAGGACTGGCAAAGTAGAAAGGTCGAGATGGAGGCCCCCGAGATGAGGCAGGGCCCAGCAGCGTCAGGTTGGGATTGTGTGGCAGGGTGACCGGAGGGAAAAGGGGAACACACGTTGCTCAGCATTCCTCAGCCCCTTCCCCTCTGGCCGATTCCCAAGGCAGGCAGGGACACAGACAGTGCCTGACAAGGTGGCACCAGCTGCCACAGCAGTCAAAGCTGCCTTACAGCATGTTCACACTGTCCCTGCACCCGGGCCGAGGAGGACGGGACCTCCTTCAGGGTCAGGCTGCACCTCATTCTCACCAACACAACATCCCCAAATCAGCCAACCACAAAAAGATCGCACCCTCCTCCGAGCGCCAGGACCACAGGCGCCATCACAGCGAGAGAAGCCGCAGACTCCGGGTCGGGGATATACGCCGGATGTCTCTGGGCCTGGGTGTCAGAACGCTGGTCACCCTCGAGCTACTCTTACTTGGGCTCCTACAGTTCTGGGGGCAAAGGGGTCGTCCCAGTAGCCAGCTGGGGTCTTGACAAACATCCAAACACTGGGGTACCTGCTGTGTGCTAGACACCAACCTAGATGCTGCGGTGGGGTGATAAGGAAGACTGTCAGCACGTGCCCATCCCACCTGCTCACCAGCCGGCTCTTCCTGACCTGTACTATGGACTGGCAGAAAGAGGGTGCACAGGCACGAACGCCTGTGGGATGCAGACCGGGAACAGAAGCCGGGCAGTGAACACACCACACACACACACCACTCCTCCCAAGTGCGCTGCTTCAGGTGAACAGTCAAATTCAACGCAGAGAGGACAACTGCCTTGCTGATGCCTCTCTATGTCCCTCTGACCCAGAATCAGGGCCACAGACTTGGCACTGAGCCGGTTCCTACAAACCATTTCTACTCCAACTTCTTTGCCCCACAGTTGAGGAAACTGAGGCCCAGACTGAGGAAAGTTTGGTCATGGGTCCCAGAGTAACCCGGAAACCAAGGCAGTACTAAAACCCAGACTCCCCAACAGGGAGTCTGCTAAGCCCTACTCTGTGCCCCCCACCCGCTCTCCTGCTTCCCTAAATATGCCTGCCCAGCACAGGTGCAAGACAGCCTGGGACAGACATACCAAAGGCAAGCTCTCTTCTGAGCTCTCCCATCCCCAAACCTGCCGACACTGGGGACAGGGGCTGAGAGCTGGAAGTCAGCTAGGACTAAAGACACGCAGGGGTTTCCTTCAGGGCCCTCCTGACCATGCACCTCCTAAGAGGGGGACTCAGGGTCATATCACCCACAGAGCACCATGCCTCTGCCAGGCACCCAGATCCCAAACTCTCTAGCTTGGAGCCACCAGCGCATCTGTGGGTCCCAACTTTAAGGGGTGGCTGGAAGTTTCGGGTCCACAGAAATGGCACCTCACGCTCACACTTAGTAGTGCCCACAATCCCCCAGAATTCACAGACCCCCTGCACCAGCCCAGCGTTCTCCCAGGGAGATAACTCTACTTCTAAGGAGAGGATGGACACGGGCCAGGGCTTCCTTCCCAGGCCAGCTGCTGAGCCCCATCTTTGACAGTGTCCTCCCACATCAGAAGGGAGCAGCCTCCAGGGTCACTGATCCTCATTTCCTCAGCAGGTCAGGGGGGTTTCACACCAGCTTGGACCTGACTATGCTGGGAAGGAGAAGGAAAACATCACCGTAAATAAAGCCAGGAGGAAGCCAGCTCCATCCCAGGGAACTAGGCAACCCCTGCCGGCTGCCCCCTCCCCATATCTGGCCAGAGAGGGTGCGGGGACCAGGCAGCATCAGTGCTCAGGTTCAGACAATGCCCAGCCCACCTCTTCCAGCAGGCCTTGCTGGGGCACGGGAAAAGCCTAGTCTAGTTGTTCCCCACACCTACACGGCCTGGGTATGCCTCAGGGAAAGATGCCCAGGCTTGGACAGGCCCTGAACACCAGGCCCTGCGAGCAGCCCCAGCCTGGGAGGCAGGGCAGGGAGTCCTAGAAGTAGCCACCTCCTCAGGCCCCTCGGTCCATCTGCTCAGCTCTCTGCCCCTTGCCCTCCACCACTCCGGCGGGCGCGCAGACCATGAGAGCAGCAGGTGCAAGACGCGGGGGAGGCACTGCGATGACACAAAACCCACTCGCCCCCACCTCCTAAACCCAGCCGGCCTCCGCCACAGCCCTCCTGCCACCCCAGGCTGGCGCTTCCGTTTGGATACTGAGATGGGGGGCGCAGTTAGCTGCCCGCCTCCCTCAAGCTGAGGGGTGGGAGGCGGCGCCGGGAATGTCCTTCCTCGTTCGTCCACGGACGCGAGGAAGCAGAGCCCCCCCCCCCCGGGTCGGCCCTCCCTCCAAGGACGCCGCAGTGGCCCGGGCGGGGACCGGGGACCGGGGACCGGGGACCGAGGCCCGAGGCCGGAGGCCGCAACCCCCAGCCCCGCCCCGCCCTCCGGCCCCGCACGGCACTCCCGCCAGGCCCCGGAGCCCGCCCGGCGGCGTCCTCGGTGCGCGGTCCCGCCCCCAGCCCGGCCCCGCTTACCCGGGGCGCTGCAGTCCGCACACACCTCCGCTCGCGGCCCCTTCCGGGACATCCTCAGCGGCGACGCGGCCGCAGCCCTCTGGGCCAGCGTGGGGGGCGCGGGCGGCGGGCCCGGGTGGCGGCGGCCCCTGCTGCCCGGCCCGGCTCCGGCAAGGCCCCGGCTAGGCTCCACGCGCCGGCCAACCGTCCGCCCCCGGGGCTGGCCCGGAACCCGCCGTGCCCGCCTGCCCGCTCGCCCTCGGGCGCCCTCCGCCCCGCGCCGCCCCGCGCCACCCGGCCGCCGCTCGCCGCTCGCCGCTCGCGGCTCCCTCTCTCCGCCCCCTGCGCGGCTCCCGGCCGCTCCTGCAGGAAGCGGCGCAGGCCCAGCCCACCGGGGAGGGGCAGCCCGCACCCCAGCCCCGCCGCCCGGCCCAGCCGGCCGCGCCTCCCGGAGAAAGGAAGCCCGGAGCACGGGCGGAAGAGGGCGGGGGCGCTTAAAGGGGCCGCGGCGGCCGCGGGATCCGGAGCGGCAGCGTAGCCGGCGGCCTGGAGTCTGCTCCGGCGCTCCCCTGGCCCGGAGGCGGTGTGAGTCACCCTCACAAGCCCCGCCCCCCTCCCTCGGGAGTCGGGGAGTGGCCCGGGGTCTGGGGCCGAGGATGGTGATCCCTGGGGATGGGGGTGGGAGGGAGAGAGTGAAGAGCTGGAGGCCTAGACCTCCCGCCTCACGGGGCTGTGACTTGGGATACCCCACAATCTCTGGTTGGGGTGAGGTGCACGGTCTGGTCCCAGGTGTCCACATCTGTGGGGACAGGTGTGTGCCTGTCACGCCCTTGCTGACTATGCACTCCGCCAACAACATGGACGCCCAGGTGCCACAGAGGTCATGGAGTTTATTCCCTGCCTCTAGGCTAAAAATACATCTATCGTTTCCATGCTTCTATCCTCAATGGAAAGAATCTGGGCGATTTTTAAAGACCTCCTGAGGGGTGACCACTGCCCGTATGCAATAGTATCCGTTTGGCATCTGTGCAGTAACATCCAGGTTTTTCTGGGCCATCAGAGGTGTTTGTCCATGGTATGTGTGTATAACACACACGGACCTTGTTTTGTGGTGGCCTTCCCTCCAGGACTTCAAATGGAGACTCAGCGGGGGTGGGGGCAACAGGGTATGGGGGGCAGAGAGCAAAGGCGGGGACAGGGAGCAAAGGCGCAGGAGGCATGCGGGTGCACTGAGCATGCTCCTCTTATACACGTGTGTCCCGCGTGCACCCAGCCCCCACCCCTGCAGCAGCAAAAGGCCAGAGCACTCTGGGGAGAGGGCAGAGGTGCCAGCGACCAGGCTGGGGGCTTAGGTCAGTGGTGACACAACTAAAGGAGGGTTCCCAAACGCTGGGAGCCCCAGTGCTCTGTAAGGGGGGGAGGGGGGAAGTCCTTGGGCAGGGGTGCGGGAGTTGGTCGATTTTATCCCAGCGGTGCCTGAGCAGCAGTGATTTGTGGGTGGGCAGACTGCTTCCCGGGGTGGGGTGGGGGAGGACAAGAAATGCTCATGAGTCACACCACCCGAAATACATGCAAAAGCTGCCTGCATCGCCTTTCGCTGTAGCCCAGATTGACGAGTTTGTTTGAAATCGCCATCCACGAGGTTTATTTATAATCACACCTTAAAAAAAAAATCTTGCAGGTCTCCCCTACTCTTCCCCCTCCCCCCTTGGCCAGACTCTCAGCAGGCGGAGCTACTGCGAGCAAAGATACCTCAGGGGGAGGGGAGCTGGTAGGGGGAAACACCACTTACTGGCTCATTCTGCACCGCACCCAGTGCCAGTCCTTGGAGTTAGTAGCCCCAGCGGGGCGAGAGGAGTGGCCTGGCAGCCTGTACTGGCATAAGGCCCACCAGCGGTGGCGACCCGATCACCCCCATCGACCCCCAGCCATAGAATTTCATTTATTAAATGTCGAGCTGGCTGCTGGCAGCCCCATCACTTGGCTGTCTTTGTTTCTCTTGCTGTGTGGGCGCGTCTAGAGCACGTGGCAGCTGGAGCCGCGCAGGCCACAGGAAAAACTACCTGGGTTGAATCTCTGGGCCCCCTGGCAGTCTGGCTGCCCAGAGGCCAGGCCCCCTAATCCATGCCGAACTACCCCCTCCTTGAGCTCTAATATTTTGCAGGGTAAGGATGATTCACCCTGTTTCTCCACGTCCAGCCCCATCTCTGAATTGGTTCCCGATTACCCAGGAGTGGCCCAGGAATGGATCCATTCTCCAAACTTTGTTTCCCAAAGCCCCCAGCCCCGGGCCCAGTTTTTGGGCCTGGGGCTAGGGATGAAAGGACTTCAGGATTTCCCTTAGAGTTGTCATCACCCCAGGAAACAGGACAGTCGAAGAGAAGTCATACACATGGTTCTAAAACAATTTAATGAGGAAATGTAGCGGCATTCTCCGGACCACTCCTAGCCATTCCCTCCCCAGCTCTAGCCCCCTCCCCAACTCTGGCTGCAACCACGACACTCTGCTGACCCCTCGTGGTAGAGGTGGGAAGCGGTCCCCGGCAATGTAGGTGCCAGTTGGCTCCTCCCAGGCTGGAGAAAGGGGCGAGGCTGTCCACTCCTCCCTCACCCTTTCCCGCCCGGGCCTGGCACCTCTGGGTGTGGAGGAGGAAAGAAAGACCACACAAAGGAGCCGAGAGAGGCGGGGAGAGTTTGCAAGCTTTTGCTAGCACCTCCCACACAAACACTTCTTGGATTGTTCTGCGAACGGCTGGTGTGGAATCCCTTATTCCCGTCTTATCTTGTTCTAAGGTGGGTTCAGGAAGGCACTCACCGTGCCCGGTTCTGCCACCTGTCTCTGGTCGGGAGAGCAGCGCTCAGTTTCCAGGACAATATCTATCACTAGGTCATCACAGGAAGTAGTAGCCAGAGGTTCATTTTCCAGGTGAGTGGTCTGAGAAACCAGAAAAATCAAGCAATTTGCTTAAAATCACAGGGTAAGGAAGAATTTGAATTCAGTTTTCTCTAACATCCTAGTCCCTTTGCCGTAGAGGAATTGAGCCAAGCCTCACGCTCCTTCAGTCATTGCAACAGGGCAGCCCTCAAGAGCCCAGCCTCGCTCTTAACTACAGCGTCTGCGGGAATCCGCTGGAAGGACCTTTCCACCAGGGTGTCTCAGGCAGGAGACAGCCTGGGTTCAATCACTTCCTCTCCTCAGGGGGACCACCTGAGGTGGATGTGTGGGGCTGCCACCTGCTGCTTGCTCTGGTGAACCCTACTATGGTCCTTGCAGAGGATAGTTCTGGGGCAGGGTTGTTCTCGCACCTTCTCTTTCTGAGCTCAGCTGTAGCAGATGGAGTTAAATCTTGTAACAGGGCAGGGAAGGCTGCTACATAGAATTTTAAGTGCCGAACGCCTGGTTACTCTAATAATCCTTGGTACTGCTGTCTCCCACCTTCCCCAAGTCCTTCACCCCGCCTCCATCGTCACTGTTTCTGGGCTCTGGACCCCTCCTCACATTCCACCGAAACCCAAACTCCATCCTGAAGGCCACACCTACCCTCCGTCCTAACGCTGAAGCAAGGCCTGGAGTCCCCTCCCTCGGAAAAGGCAAAGTGCCAGGGATCGGGTGGCGCCCAGCCCACCCGGTGTCAGGACTCTGTCGCCGCTTTGGCCAGAGGCTCCCCCGCCACACTCGCAATGGGATGCCGGAGACAGTGCGGGACCCTCTGCGGCTCCCCCGCCACCCCCAGTTCCACGAGGCGGACTACAAGCCCCATGATGCCGCAGGGCCAAGGTACTACAAACTCTATCCCGGCCACCGCGTCCACCTCCGCTCCCCGTTTCCCCGCACCCCTCGTCGGCCGCTCGGGCTATGCGGCTGCGAGGAGCCGGGGGCTGCGGGCGCGCGTCCCTGAGGCGGCGTCCCCGGGGCCCGCGCCCCGTGCGCCCCCACGCCCGCTGCGGGCGCCCGCTCCCTCCGCCGAGCGGCGTCTTTGTGTGCGGGGGTGTGGGAGGCGAGGCGCGAGTCCGCGCCGCGCCGCCGAGTGCCCGCTCCCTCCCCGGGCGGGTGGGGGCCTCTCCGCGCCGCCCGCCGCCGCCGCCGCCGCCGCCTCTCGAGGACGCCTGCGGCCCGCACCGCGCCGGGCGCGCCGCCCCCGCCCGTCGGCGCCGCTCGCACATGCCCGAGCTGCAGCTCTGCGAGCAGGCAGCCGGCCCCCCGCCCCGTGGCCCCGGCCCCGGCTCCGGCGCCGTCCCCCCTCCCGGGCCGGGCGCCGCGGCCCCGGCATGAGGAGCGGGCGATGATCCCCGCCAACGCCTCCGCCAGGAAGGGGCCCGAGGGCAAGTACCCGCTGCACTACCTCGTGTGGCACAACCGCCACCGCGAGCTGGAGAAAGAGGTCCGCGCCGGCCAGGTAGGGGCGCCCTCGGGGCGCAGTGGGGACCCCACGGCCGGGGACGCGCGCCCTGCGTGGGGAGGGGGCGCGGCGCGGGCCGTCCCGCCTCCCTGGCGAGTTTGCAGAGCTTCTTTGTTCACAGCCACGGCTTTTGTGCGTGGTGACCCCGAGGGGGTGATGGGAGCGGCCCCCGCCCGCTCCGCTCGGCCGGAACCAGGGGCCCACATGTGCTTCTGACCCTCCAGATTGGGGCAGGGGACACCGTGTCCGCCCTCCGCCGGGCAGTGGGGGCTGCGGGGAGGGGCTGTCTGTGTTCCATGTGGTGGGAGGGTTCGCTGGGCTCAGCCCGGTAGCTACACCTCCCTTCCGAGTGTGCGGGCCAGGCCTGCGCAGGGGGGTCGCAGGTCAGGGATCAGAGAATTGCCTGCGAGACATTCTCGGGCGTCCCAGCCCCACCCAGTGCCCTCCGCCCTGGTGGTGAGCGCTAAATCTGTTTACTCAGGCTGGTCCGAGTCCCAGGATCCCCCAGACCCTGCTGCCCACTTGGGAATGGGAGTGAAGATGGAGCGACCCCCAGCTTCCCTTGGGGAAGCTCTACAGGGCCTTGTCCAGGTGCTGAAAGGCGCTCTCCTGCCCTCTGGTGCTGGGGTCTGGCTTCTGGGAACTGAGGGAACTAGGGGTCATTGGTCACAGGAAGGATTTGAGGTCCTGCTAGTCGATGAGAACGGGTGGGGCAGCCAACTTTGGCTGGGTGGTGGCTTCCAAAAAGACAGGGTAAAGGGTGGGATCTCCTGGCCATTCTTGACGAGGAGGCAGGTACAGGTCACAGATAGTCCCCAGTTCTGCCCTTGGCACCCAGGCCATAGGTAGGCATTCCTGGTGTGGACCACTCACCCTCCAGGGAAGCAGGAGTCAGAACATGTCTCAGCCTGGCCTGGATTGCCCTAGCTTGAGGCCTCCAGACTCAGCCCAGGTTTTGGAATTGAGGCCATGGGCAGGAGTTGTCCTCTTTGGGGATATGTCTTTCGAGGCCCACTTCCTGAGTCACAGGAAGTCCAGTGGAGGAGCCATCTGCTTCCCAAGGGATGATTGAGGTGGAGAGTAGGACTTCAAGCTGGGTGAGAGTCGGTGCCTCTGAAGTCCACCGCTGAGCGCTCAGGTCAGCACTGCATGCAGCTCTACCTAGCAGTACCAGGAAATGCTGGGGTGAACTGAACTTCCAAGGCTCCAGGCTGGTGCTTACTTCCTCTCTGCCTCTGCCAAGTTGCTTCTTAGACCATGCCTCTGTTCTGCCATCATAAAGTGGTCTGCAGCCTTCATGCCCTACAAAGGAAGCCAGGTCAGAGTGCTTGGCCCCAAGGGACTAAGAAGCCCCCGTTTTGGTGATGGTGACTTTCAGAGTGCTAAGAGACCACCCAGTCTCTTCTGGCTCTTCTCTGCTTTCTTCCCTTGAAGACAAAAAACAAGCCTCTGACAGAGGATATAGCTGGAGTGATCTGATCTGGAGGAACTTCCTGATGGGATGGTGGAAGGATTGTTAGGTAGAAGGCTAGTGACTGAATTTCCAGAATGCCTTAATCCCACTCCCTTGTCCAAGGTGGGATGGATGGTCCTTTTCCTCCTGCAGAGACTGGAGATAGGTAAATGCCCTAGAGGAAAAGGCCTTTTCACCCTGGCCTCTGTCATTGATAGTCCTGGGTTAGCAGCCATCTTGCTGGAGTAAGCTTGAGGTGGGGAGCACTGGAATCTGCTGGAGGAAGAGAGGGTTTGGGGCTGCTGAAGTGTCCCTTTTCCTCTCCCCTCAGGCTTCCTTAGAAACAAGGTCTCAGGTAAACCCCTGTGCCCACCCTCCCTTCCTCTCACCTGGTGAGTTAGTGCCTCCTTGAAATGGACACCATCTGCCTTGATCCAGACCAGGAGGAACAGAGAGCTCTGGCTGTGGTTAACTCTTGTTCAACCACAAAGGAGCAGGGCCAGTTCCTTCCTTCACTCCAAGGGTGCCAAACAGGGAAATACCAGTGAATCTGGGCAGAAAAGACCCTGTCTGTACCCCAGCTCCAGAGCTTGCCTCCAAAACACATTATAAGTCCCCCGGGTCTGGGCTTCCTGGGGGCCCACCACAGCCATTTCCTGCAAGGAATGGACTTGGATGAAGCTCCCTAATTCATAGTGAAACCCATGCGGGCCCCAGACTTCAGCAGGAGGCCCCCGACTTCTGATCCTCCTGGCACCAACTGTCACAGAAAACAGCCGGTCTTTCCCCAAACTCACAGCCGCTGGGTTTCCCTGGGCCTCACTTGGCATAGCTGCCTCTTCTTCACTCCAAGCAGCCCCACAGAGCCCTCCCACAGGCAGGCTTGGCAATGCTAGTCTACTGATGAGGGGACAGCATGGCAGCCTCAGAGCGAGCTCATGGGCTCTGCTCGGCCCCAGGGAGTTGTTTTGGGGACAAGAAACAGGGAGTGGTAGAGAGATGGAAGGTACTTATGGTCTCTGACCACCCATAGCCGGTACCCGACAGTGTGATGCTTCCTGGATGCCATGCTTCCTGCCACACACGTGCCTTGTGGGGTTCAGAGGGGGCAGGGATGTGCCAGTTCCCCCTTGACTGTCAGCCCTGAGCTTGGCACAGCCAGCTGGGCATGACCCTCCTGCTGAGGTCTCCTGGGGGTTCTGGGGGAGGTAGCCCTGAGGGAGTGTGCTGAGAGGGTGCGTTCTTCATCAGGCAATGGAAACTCTGGAGGGGCCAGGCATGGGCTCAGGGAAACACTTTCCTTCTCCGTGGGACGCCTCCACCGTGGTCCTCCCTCTTGCTTTACTCTTTTCAGTCTTCTAACCTCGATGGGGTGGGGCTGGGGACCTCAGAGGCTGTTTGAGTACCACCCAAGGTACCAGCTATGTCCAGGACCTTAGGGACATATACCGAGGGTGGCCTCGGTATAGGTCATCACCGTAGCTGTCGAGTTGGGAAGTTCAGGAGAGGGAGCCATAGATTCCAGAAACCAAAATCAGTGTGGGGTGAGGTGGGGGAGCTGTGTGGACTAGGTGGCACCCCCAGCTGCCCAAGTCAGCCTGAGGAAGCATATCCCATCCATCCCTCCTAAGGCCCCAGTGAGTTGAGACATCACTGCTCCTGCACCCCACTTAATGCACGTGCAGGAGCTGAGAAGGGACCCCAGCAGACTCCAGCTGTCCTCGCAGGGGCTGGGGGAGGGAGGGGCAGGAAGAGGGGATGGAGTCTGAGCAGACCAGGTCCCAGGGTCTGATCCCCTGACCCTTCTTCTCTAGCACCCATGTTTAGTCTATATGTTTGGTGAGTTCTTGTAAGGTTTCACAGGACAAAAGGAATCTGCTAATGCCAAACAAGTTTAAAAATATCCTGCTGGTGCATGTGGGTGCAAGGGGTGTGCCTGTGCATATATGCTGGCAGTGACCGTGTTACTCATGCAGAGCTCTGCAGAGCCAGAGGGCAGCTGGGCACACATGTGCTTGCACACTCGGGTGAACGTGTGCTGTGAGTGAGGTACAAGCAATGCAGGTGTCCTTTTGGTACTATGCACATGTGTGCATGCATGTGCGTGCAGGTGTGTGCCTGAGTGGAAGCAGGGAGGCTCTCTGCCCAGGGGCCTCCAGCTCCTAAGCTGCAAAGACCCTTATTTTTTACTGCAGCTGAGGCCTAGCGGTGTGAGGAGTTTCCCTTCTCTTGGTGGAGAGGACTGGGTGTTGGGTTTCATGGGAAACCTTTTCATTCCAGCAATTAAATAGCTGCAGGCCTTTGCTGAGGAAATTAATGAATTCTTCCACCTGGGCTCAGGGCAGGGTGCCACTTCTAGAGCGGGCCCTGCTCTGGGTGGGAGCTTCTTTGGGGCTTGGCTGGGTATATGCAGGGTTTACACTGGTCCTAGGAAGTAGAAGTGCCCTGGGGACCCTGGCTGAGGGGCTGCCGGGAGAGCTCCTAAGTAGTAGGGTAGGGAGGGTGTCCCTGCTGGGAGGGTGGCAGCAGCGGCATCTGGAGCCCTGGGACCCGGCAGGGTGCCTCGCCAGCTCCCTGGGGCCTTGTTAGCAGCAGCCTTAGCAGGGGCATGGATGATGGGGGCCGGCGGCTCAGCTGCAGCCCCACGGGAAGGCTTCCTCCTGACTTCTCCCAGCAGCCCAAGGCGCCCTGCCGTGCCTCCCAGGGCTTAGACCCCACCCGGGACAGGACCCCTTCGGAACTCAGTCCAGCTCATAAGGAGCAGAGTAAATGGTGTTGCTCCTCTTCTTGGGGAGCCTGTGGAGGAGCAGGAGAGGGGCGACCCAGGTCTCAGAGTCACAGCCCCCCCTTTTTTTTACCTTCCTCGAGTATTTAAAAATGAAAAAATGCCAGTACAAGACTATTAAAGTCATATAAATCATTTAAATATGTAAATAAAAACTTTTTTTGCAAAGGAATTTATGCTCATGTTTTAAAATATGTAACTGTTGCTAGAAGATTTATAATGAAAAGCAACAGTCCCCTCTCTGCCTCTCCCCTCAGCAGCAACCACTTTAAACTCTGGGCTGGTCAGCGGTCTGTCTACTCCCGTGATTGCAACAGTCTGCTTTCATGGCTATTTCTTGGTTTATCTGTTCTATGCTTTATTGCCTCCCCCTCCCCACAACCCTCAAGTGTAGACATCTATGCATTTTTAAAAAAGATTTATTTATTTATGCATATAAGAGCTGGGGGTACAGGCCAGAGTCTCGGGAGGTGAGAGGATTCACCAGAGACAGAGTGGGGAGCAGAACAGCAGATGGACTAAAATACACTGCTAAGGGGAGCAGCGGGCGAGGCAGGAGAGGTCTGCTGCGCCATGTGGGTCCCCCTCCCTGGCTGGTGATCCAACTTGCGCTGCTGTGCAGCAGATGCTTCACAGTGTGGCGCTCAACCCGCTGCACCACCAGGGAGGCCCCATCTATGCATTTTTTGAAACAAATATTAATTAGGCACCAGTTACGTGCCAGATGCTGTTTAGGTCCTGGGGTCACAGCAGACAGGCTTTGTGGGGCTTACATCCCAGGAGACGAGAACAGGCAGTGTGATGCTGGATGAGCACTAAGGTAGGAAAAAAAAAAAAAACCTGTTGTTTAAGATAATCTGCAGGGCAGGCCTTTCTGGGGAGGTGACATTTGAGCGGAGACCTGAAGGGGGTGAGGGAGAAAGCTTTGTAGTGGTGTAGCGTCCAGAACAAGCTTCCCAAGGCTGTGAGTGGGAGAGGGATGGGGGAGATGCGAGGGCGCACAGGCGTCCGAAGAGTGTCCAGGGCTATTGGATTCTATTCTAAACAAGCTCACAAGCCATGGGAAGGTTTTGATTTAAAGGATGGCAGGACTGGAATAACATTTCACAGGGACACGGTAGCTGTGGTCTGCCACGTGGGGAGACCTGAGATGCCCAGAGGGGCCCAGATGCCAGGGAGAAGGGACAAGGCCACCAGGAAGGTTAGGGTGGCAGGGGCCAGGATGGGAGCCTGAGGGTGTGGAAACCCAAAAGGATCTGGATCTGTTTTGACGGTAGAGCTCCTACGGCTGGGTTTTTCTGATGAAGCAGACATGGAGCGTGAAAGGAAAAGAAGAGATCAAGACAGTTTTCTTACCTGAAAAGGGAGGGAGGTGAGGTACTGCCTGCTGTGAAGGAGGATCCACAGCCGGATGGCTGGAGCGAAGAGAGGTCATGAATGTCTCATCTTGTTATTTGTTCAATTATCTTTTTGTATTTTTTCTGATGATGTAAGTTACTGTTTCCTCCCCCAAATTTATTTATTTATGCATACAAGAGCTGGGGTACAGGCCAGAGCCCAGGGAGGTGAGAGGATTCACCAGAAACAGAGTAGGAAGCAGAACAGGCAGATGGACTGAAACACACTGCCGAGGGGAGCAGCGGGCAAGGCAGGAGAGGGCTGGTGTGCCATGTGGGTCTGCTCCCTGGCTGGGGATTGAACTCAATGCTGCTGTACCACAATGCTTCACAGTGTGGCGCTCAACCTGCTGCGCTACCACGGAGGTCCCACAGATTGTTTTCTTATACAGGTTTCCCCTGCTACCTGAATGTAGAGTGTTCCTATTTGGTATGATGCGGTAGATTATTTTAGGGAATGCTGTTACCATTAATTTATAAGGAATAATTTTTGAGTATTTCTAGATTTCCAAAATTATCTACCAAATGCTGTCAGATATCGAGGAAATCCTGTGTTTCCTGCACTGGCCTGTGCCCCCTGAGATTTTAGCATCTGTTGGCATGTTTTGGTATCCTTCATGCTGGCAGCTTTCCCCAACCATCCAGTCACTCCTGGCTGGGAGCATGGTTCAAGAACGGGAGTTGGCGCTTGCTGATTTACTGTAAGATGACTGGGTGGCAAGCTGGCCTGCTTATTATAGGATTCCCAAATGTCTGTACCCAGAGGTCTCTGACAGTATTTTCTCCAAGGAAGAGTCTGCCAACTCCTGCTAGGAGGAGGATGGGGCAGGCCGGCTCGTAGTACCTCAGCACCTGAGGTGGAGAAGGGGCTGAGGTTTCATTATTGATCAGTTTTTAATCCCATCACTTGACCCTCAGGCTCATTTTCTTTCTTTTTTTTTTAAGATTTATTGATTTATGCATACAAGCACTGGGGTACAGCCAGAACTGTGGGGGGTGAGAGGATCCACCAGAGACAAAGTGGGGAGCAGACAGGCAGATGGACTGAAACATACTGCTGAGGGGAACAGAAGGTGCAGCAGGAGAGGTCTGCCGTACCATGTGGGTCCCCTCCCCGGCCGGTGGCAGGGATCGAAAGTGTGCTGCAGTGGCTGCAGTTTGCCCCATAGTGCATTGCTTAACCCATTGCGCCACCAGGGAGGCCCCAGGCTCATTTTCTACAGAGAACAGACCCCTGGCATCCTGCGGCGGGAAGGGAGCCATCTCCCAGCTTTGCAAGTCTGGTGATGGGGCCAGGGAATCTGAATTTCCCCAGCCACCCTTGATTCAGCTCTGAGCCTCTATCCACCTCTGCTGTTGGTGCTGCCTGCATTTCAGAATGGCTTACTGAGCACTGGGGCTTGTTCCCCATTTTGAGTGCTTGGTTCTCATCTGCTGATCTCTCTATTCTTTATTCTTATGGGTTTTAAATATTTTATTGACGTTCTGATACTTACAAATTTACCATTTGGGCACTGTTCATTCTTTTGTATTGATCTAAATTTCTATCTAGTATCATTTTCCTTGTACCTGAATAACTTCCTTTAACATTTCTTACATGTTTCCAGTGATATGTTCTTTTAGCTTTTGTTTGTCCACAGAAGTCTTTGTTTTCCCTTTATTTTTGAAGGATATTTTCACTGGGTAGAGATTTCTAGGTCAACAGTTTCCACACTAGCACTTTAAAGATCTCATTCTAGGGCCCTCCCCTGGTGGTGCAGTGGGTTAAGCAACGCACTATGAAGCAAACTGCAGCCACTGCAGCACGAGTTCGATCCCTGCCGCCGGCCAGGGAGGGGACCCACATGGCGTAGCAGACCTCTCCTGCCTCGCCCACTGCTCTCCTCAGCAGTGTATTTCTGTCAATCTGCCTGTTCTGTGTCCTGCTCTGTCTGGTGGATTCTCTCACCACCCCCACATCTCTGGCCTGTACCCCAGTGCTTGTATGCATAAATAAATAAGTCTTAAAAAAAAAAAAGAATAAGAAACAACTATGAAGCAAAGCGCAGCCACTGCAGCACGGGCTCGATCCCTGCTGCGGGCCAGAGAGGTGACCCGCATGGTGTGGCAGACCTTTCCTGCCTTGCCCTCTGCGCCCCACTCTGTCTCTGGTGGATCCTCTCACCCCCTGCACTTCTGGCCTATACCCCAGTTCTTATATGAATAAATAAATCTTTAAAAAAAATAAAGATCTCATTCTATTGTGTTCTACAATAGCTTGCATAGTTTTTGTAATAAATTATTTCTTATATTAGAGTGTTTCCTCTATTTGTTCTTCCATATATAATGTGTCTCATTTTTTTAGGATGCTTTTAAGATCTTTATTTTACCATTAGTTTTCAGCATTTGACTGTGATGGACCTTGATGTAGTTTTCTTTGTATTTGTCTTGATTGGAATCCATTGATTTATCTACTGATAAATCTTGTGGACTTATCATTATATTAGTTTCTACAAGAGATCACCACACACTAGATGGGTTAAAACAACAAAAATGTATTCTGTTGCAGTTTTGGAAATCAAATCAGGGTCCCATTCCCTTCAAAGACTCTAGGGGAGAATTCTTCCTTGCCTTTCCAGCTTCTGGTGGTTGCAAGTATTCTTGGCTTGTGACTACATAACTACATTCCTCTTCACATGGAATTTCTCTGTGTGTATCTTATAAAGATGCTTGTCATTGACTTTAAGGCTCACCTGAATAATTAAAGCTGATTTTATCTTAAGATTCTAAACTTAATTACACATGCAAAAACCCATTTTCAAAATAAAGTCATATTGACAGGTTTCTGGAGGTTGAATGTGGACACATATTTTTGGGAAATACTACCATTCAACCACTACAGCTGTAATGTATGCGTGTGTGTGTGCGCACACATGTGTATACACATAGACACATATTACATAATGTTATGTTCATATATTTTTAAAATTCTAGAGTATATTGAGCTGTTCATCATCTTTTATTTCTGAATATGTGTCTATTAAATTATTTGTATGCTAATTATGGGTCCTATTTTCCTACTTCTTTGCATGTCTAGTTATTTTTAACTGGATGTTGGGCATTGTAAATGTGATGTTAAGCATCTGGATTTTGTTGTGTTCCTTTAGGCTTTATTCTGGCAGATTAAGTTACTTGTAAATCAGTTTGATCTTTTTGAGCTTACTTTTAATCTTTGTTATATTTGGTCTAGGTGAGCCTTTTCTCTAGGGATGGTTTAGCCCTACTACATAGCCCTTGTCAGAGCTTTAGTAAATATGCTGCGTAATCAACAAGGATATTCCACTCCAGCAGCTGGAGACTGAATGTCTCTCTGTCCTGGGTGAGCTCTGAGCATTTATCAGCTTTTTGCTCCTCTTCTGCTTGCTCTTGCTGAGTTTCACTCTATACATAGGAAGTTTAGTATTTAGCAAGGACCCGAAGGGACCCCATGCCTATTTATGATGTGGGTTTTTTTTAAAAAAAGATGTATTTATCTATGCATATAAGAGCTGGGGTACAGACCAGAAGTGCACGGGAGGTGAGAGGATTCACCAGAGACAGAGTGGGGAGCAGAACAGGCAGATCTACTGAAACACACTGCTGAGGGGAGCAGTGGGTAAGGCAGGAGAGGTCTGCCGCGCCATGTGGGTCCCCTCCCCAGCTGGCAGCAGGGATCAGACTGGTGCTGCAGTGGCTACAGTGTGCTTCATAATGGGTTGCTTAACCCACTCCGCCACCAGGGAAGCCCAGGGTTTTATACATATAAATCTTCCTTTCCTGGAATTCTGTCCTGCAACTTCTAGCTACTTTGCCACTCCCACACCCACCCTAAAATTCTCTTGGTCTTCAGGGGTTCTCAGTGAGACCACAGAATACCCTGCCTGAATTGCAGCCTAAAAAATTTCTCCAGGCAATTTTAGGAGATACCCTCTTTGTTTCTCTTACTTCAGGGATCACAGTTCACAGCGCTGAATTACTTGGTTAAACAATTTTCTACACACACACGTACATATGCATACATATGTGTACGTTTGTGTGTGATACCCGCTGTTGTTTATTGGTTTTTCAATAAGTTTAAGCCCTTGACGGGCACAGCATTGTGCAGATTCCGTGTCCTGGGGCCTGAGCAGGAAGGTTGCTTCAGGATTTGACGCAAACATGCGTTGCCTTTTCCCAGATGACTCCAGTTTTGTTTGGTTTGCCACCAGCACTCACTCTGTTGTTCTTTGCTTTGTACACATAAGTGCATCGCTTGCCTAAATAGAATTCACTTTCATGAGCCTAACACCTTCAGTTATGAAAAGCACTGTATGTCCCTTCTGGTTCCAGAGACCCTACCTGTAGCCAGCGCAAAAATGGCCTTGGACACAGCCTTCCAGCCGTGTTTTACAAGTCCTCTTCCCAGCAAGCCTCCAGCAGCTGCAAGATGGCAGAAAGAGCTTATTTCATTTATTCTGAAGCAGTTGATTTCTCTGTGTTGGGAGGGTAATCTCAGCTTTCTCATCGTGGTTGGAGTAGAAGTCTTCAATGAAGTTTTGGAAGGATAGGAGTTACATGCTTGTGATTAATTTACTGCCTTTAACTAGAAATTCTAAACTCCTGAAATACATTTAAATATTTTATGTTTAACAAACATGTGCTTTTATCTCTCAGCAAAAATCTTCTGCACTTATAATCATGCTATTCACAAAATAATGATAGGATTTATAGAACATTTATATTTATAGAACAACTAGGGGGACCTGCCTGGTGGTGCAAGGGGTTAAATCGCAGCACTGTGAAGCTATCTACAGTCACTGCAGCACCAATTCGATCCCCAGCCAGGGAGGGGACCCACATGGCACGGAAGACCTCTCCTGTCTTGCCCGCTGCTCCCCTCAGCAGTGTGTTTCAGTCTGTCTACCTGTTCTGTTCCCCACCCTGTCTCTGGTGAATCCTCTCACCCCCTGCACCTCTGACCTGCACCCCAGCTCTTGTATGCATAGATAATTCTTTTAAAATTAAAAAAAAAAAAAGAATAACTAGCCCTTCTTGGCTGGCACCCTCTCTAGCTCACCCTTTAACCACAGGCTCACTCCTCACAGGAAGCCCACTGGGCCTTGGGGGAGTGACCAGTCAAGGGACCTAGGTGGACAGGAAAGCAGAAGGTCACTCCCTTTCTCAGAGTTACTTCCTGCCCTGTCTTGCAAGCCCTTTCCATTCAGCTGGCCACAGCTCTCTGCGTCTGCCGTCTCCATTGCCTTGGGGGATGGGCAGAGTAGGGCAGCTGCGTGGCCGTTGGGCTCAGACCGACTGCCTTGGAAGTGACAAGGGATACATCTTCACCTCCTCCAGGTGGACATCGAGCAGCTGGATCCCCGTGGCCGGACTCCCCTGCACCTGGCCACCACGCTGGGGCACCTAGAGTGTGCCCGTGTGCTCTTGGCACACGGCGCGGACGTGGGCAGGGAGAACCGCAGCGGCTGGACAGGTGGGCCCCCGCTCACCCGACCCAACCCCGGGGTCTCCCTTATATAGATGATGTCCTCACTCTGGTGACTAAAGCGAGACCTTGGCAGGGTGACAGCGTTTCCCCCTCCCCCAGTGCTTCAGGAGGCTGTGAGTACCCGGGACCTGGAGCTGGTGCAGCTGGTGCTGCGGTACCGGGACTACCAGCGGGTGGTGAAGCGGCTGGCGGGCATCCCCGTGCTCCTGGAGAAGCTGCGCAAGGTGAGAGTCAGCCCCAGCCTCCCTGCCGTTGGCCCCGAGCCCTGCTGCTAGCGCGGGCCCGGCCACTCTCCTCTTCACCCTCCAGGCCCAGGACTTCTACGTGGAGATGAAATGGGAGTTCACTAGCTGGGGTAAGAAGGACCGAAAGGGCGCCTTTGGGCACTTCCCCACTCAGGGCCCCTCTGCTGGGACACCCTTCCCGGCGCTCCTCTGTGGCGCCTCCTCGTCTTGTAGGTCTCAGCTCAGTGTCACCCCCTCAGCTGCCTCAGACACTCTCAATTCCATTGTTGTTTACTTCACCCTGGAATGGTTTGTGTGTTCATTACCTGCCGCTCCTAGTTGCAAAGGTAAGCTCCAAGAGGACGGGGGCCCTGTCTTCTTCAAGGCTGAGTCCCCAGTAGCTGGAGCAGTGCCTGGCACACAGGGGTGTCTAGTAAATATATGTTGGAAGCTTGGATGAAAGAGGGAGTGAATGAATTGGCAGATACAGACATGAGGGACGTGGTGGTGGCCAAGCACACTTGTCTTGGCTCAGGTCTCTCACACCTGAGCGTGTCGTCTACATTTGTGTGTGGCAAGCTGGGGGCAGGGCTGTCCTTCCTGAATCAGTTTCCTTACTCGTTCCTGGCCACATCACTGACCCAGATCCTGAGCAGGCAGAGGTTGTGCACGCCAGGCAGCGCAGCCACCCCCGCCCTTCCCTTCCACCAGTGCCCCTGGTGTCCAAGATCTGCCCCAGTGATACCTACAAAGTGTGGAAGAGTGGGCAGAACCTGCGGGTGGACACCACGCTCCTGGGCTTTGACCACATGACGTGGCAGCGAGGGAACCGCAGCTTTGTCTTCAGGGGCCAAGGTCAGGCAGGCAGGAGGCGGGCGGGGAGGCGGGGGCAGACCGGGAGATAGCCCCGTGTCACCCATGACCTGGCTGCTGTTCTGTGGCTGGCAGACACGAGTGCTGTCGTCATGGAGATTGACCATGACCGCCGCGTGGTGTATACGGAGACCCTGGCGCTGGCCGGGCAGGACCGTGAGCTGCTGCTGGCTGCTGCCCAGCCCACCGAGGAGCAGGTTCTGAGCCGGCTCACCGCGCCCGTGGTCACCACACAGCTCGACACCAAGAATATCTCCTTCGAGAGGTGAGTGGGTATGGCCTCGGCAGCCTAGAGTCAGCCTGGTGGGGTGCCCCCTCACCTGGACCACTCTGCCTCCCCAGGAACAAGACCGGCATCCTGGGCTGGCGCAGTGAGAAGACGGAGATGGTGAATGGCTATGAAGCCAAGGTGAGGCTCCAGCTCCTGGGTGGGGCCCGGCCCACATTTGCGTACAGTGAGCCGGCCGTGGCTGCCCCACCACCCTTTCTCGGCCTGGCAAGCAGGCAGGAGCTGCAGCGTGGAGGGAAGGGCCTTAGGCTGGGACAACTGAGGACAATGGCCAGAGCTTTTGGAGTCCTGTGCTCACGGCCGAGGCACCGTGCAGACACTTTGTACGCACATACGCCCGCACACGCACATGGACATGCGGCTGTGCATCGCACACAGTCCTCGCAGTGCTCCAGAGAGGTGCTGTTACTCGTTTTACAGGTGTCTGTGGAGGCCTTTCCACAGTGTCCCATTTAATCTTTTCAGCAACTCTAGGTAGGTATTATTGGCCTGTTTTATGATGAGGAGGTGGCGGTCTGGAGTGGTTAGATGTCCTGTGCAAGGTCCCGGTCATAAGTGGCAGAGCTGAGGTCCAGAACCTGGCGGCCTGGCTCCTAACCAGGTCTTTACCCCTAATGATTACTCTGGGCTCCCCATGTCACCCCCCAGGGCCGTGTGGTGCACTGATGATGCTGGGTCTTTGTTGTTGCTTCTTTTTTTTTTTTTAAGATTTATTTATTTATGCATACAAGCACTGGGGTACAGGCCAGAGGTGTGGGGGGTGAGAGGATTCACCACAGAGAGCGGGGAGCAGAACAGGCAGAGCAACTGAAGTACACTGCTGAGGGGAGCAGCGGGCGAGGCAGGAGAGGTCTGCCACGCCATGTGGGTCCCCTCCCTGGCCGGCAGCAGGGATCGAACTCGTGCTGCAGTGGCTGCTGTTTGCTTCATAGTGCATCGCTTAACCCACTGCGCCACCAGGGAGGCCCTGTTGTTGCTTCTTTTGGGAACCTTCCCTGGTTCTACGACTGGGCAAGGCCTCTGCTTTTTTGTTCCCGGGTCCTGTGCGCCTCGCACCAGACTGGCTCATGTTGTGTTATGACTGTCCGGCATCTGATCTTTTCACCTAGACTGTGAGCCCCAAGAGGACAGGGCTCTGTCTGGCTGTGCTCATTCACTACTGATGCCTGATGCCCTCCTCGGTGTGTCTGTGTCGGCATGTAAAGGCTCCCCTCCCACAGGGTCCTTATTGAATGAATAAGAGGATGAATGAACGACTTCAAGCATTTACTTGCCCTAAGGCCTGGAGGCTGAGCAGACACCTCCACCCCCTTCTTTGCAGGGAGAGCTCAGGATGCCTTGGAGGCAGGGGGTGGGGGCACAGAGGTGTCTTTGAGTCTTTTCCCCCCTCTGTCTTCAGGTGTATGGGGCATCCAATGTGGAGCTCATCACCAGGACGCGGACAGAGCACCTTTCAGAGCAGCACAAGGGCAAGGTCAAAGGTACGTAGCAGAGGCAGATGGGGGGAGGGTTGCAAGACTCATGAAACCTGCTCCCCTCCGGGGCCTCCCTCGGTGTTCCCCCTGACACCCTAGCAAAAGCCAGGAGTGTTTATTGAGGCAAACAGGTTTCAATTCAAATAGCAAGCCCTGGTGACTGGTAGTGACCGCCCAGAGTGCTGCTGCCCGGAGTCCAAGGCAGCCATGGGCTCCCGGGAAGGAGTGCTGCACCGCGTTGCTAACGCTGCATTTGGAAATGGGAGCAGACAGAGATGCTGAGAATGCTGTTCATAGGCCATTCTAGTCTGGTGGGACGTACCCTAGACAGAAAGCCAGGGGGCCCTGCCTCTGGTTGTCTGTGCCCATACACAGACAACCTGCTCTGGGTGTCCGTCTGTCTGAAGTAGAAAAGTAGAGTCCCTGCCTTATGGGGGGCAGAGTGATGTCATGCATAAGGAAGTACCTGAAGGGGAGCGCTGCACCCACAGGCACACCTAGACTGCTCGCCAGGTGGTTTTTTGTCCAGTGTCATCAATCTGGAGGGTGATCATTTGGCTTTTTCTCCTGGGTCCAGGCCCGTTTTTATTTCAGGACCACTTGGTCCTGGCCCCTACCCCTTGGAGCCTCAGTCACTTTTAGAGGAAGGTGCTGACGTGTGGGGTGGTGAGAGATACCTGCCCGCAGGCACTGGCTTCCTCTCCAGATCTGGCTGCTGTCACTCCTGAGGATTGCAGTGTCCTCTGAGGTACTGTATTTCTTGCAGGATGTAAGACACCTCTTCAGTCCTTCCTGGGAATTGCTGAGCAGCATGGGGGCCCCCAAAATGGGGTAAGTGTGTGCCAGGGGCACCCTGTGTGGAGGGTGGCTCGGGGAGGCCCAGGGGGTGTCTCGCTTGGATGGCTGACACAGACCTCCTTCGCACGTGCCCACGCCATGCCGCTCCACAGTGGCCAGGGGGAGAGGAGCGGTCAGGGACCCGCGACACCAAGCGTCTGGCCTGGCATCAGGCACGAGAAGGGCTCACGCGTCCCTCCCCGTGTGGTGCAGACCCTGATCACTCAGACCCTGAGCCAAGCCAACCCTACCGCCATCACTGCGGAGGAGTACTTCAATCCCAACTTCGAGCTTGGCAACCGGGACATGGGCCGCCCCATGGAACTTACCACCAAGACACAGAAGTGAGGTCCCTGCTGGTTTCGGGAAGGGGTGGGCAGGGCAGGGCAGGGCTGGGCGTCCAGAAGATGCTGGGAGGGCATGGTGTCCACAATGTCCCTCACCCTTTGGGATCTGGGGCCAGGTTCAAGGCCAAGCTGTGGCTGTGTGAGGAGCACCCCCTGTCCCTGTGTGAGCAGGTGGCCCCCATCATTGACCTCATGGCTGTCAGCAACGCGCTTTTCGCTAAGCTCCGGGATTTCATCACCCTGCGCCTGCCTCCTGGCTTCCCTGTCAAGATTGGTGAGACGCCAGCCCCTTTCTCCTCAGTCTCTGTTTGGGGCTGGGGTTTTTTTTGTTTGTTTCTTTTTAAAGATTTTATTTATTTATGCATACAAGAGCTGGGGTACAGGCCAGAGGTGTGGGGGGTGAGAGGATTCACCAGAGACAGAGTGGGGAGCACAACAGGCGGATCCACTGAAGTACACTGCAGAGGGGAGCAGTGGGTGAGGCAGGAGAGGTCTGCTGCGCCATGTGGGTCCCCTCCCTGGCCGGGGATCGAACTCACATTACTGTGGCTACAGGAGCTCTGCAGTGTGGCGCCACCAGGGAGGCCCTGGGGTTGGGGTTTAAATGAGGTTAAATTGGGGGTGGTGGTGGTGAGATACATGGGTGAGTGGTGCACCTTCTGGTTTTGTCATCCTCAGAAATCCCGATCTTCCACATCCTCAACGCCCGCATCACTTTCGGGAACCTCAATGGCTGTGACGAACCAGTGCCGTCGGTGCGGGGCAGCCCGAGCAGCGAGACCCCTTCCCCGGGCAGCGACTCCTCCAGTGTCAGCAGCTCCAGCTCCACAAGTGAGCACCTGTGCCTCCCTGGCCCTCCCAGCAGAGCCCCTTCCCAGGGTGGCGGGGCAGGGCTGGGCCTGGCCTACCTCTGACGCCCCGCCCCGCGCCCCAGCCTCCTGCCGTGGTTGCGAGATCTCCCCAGCCCTGTTCGAGGCCCCGCGTGGCTACAGCGTGCTGGGTGGCCAGCGGGAGGCGGCCACCCGCGACGACGACGACGACCTGCTGCAGTTTGCCATCCAGCAGAGCCTCCTCGAGGCGGGCAGCGAGTACGACCAGGTGCGTCCCAGCAGCAGGGCTGGCCACGGGACGCGGGCGGCGCGCCACAGCTCACTGGTCCCGTCCTCTCCCTCCAGGTCACCATCTGGGAGGCCTTAACCAACAGCAAGCCGGGCACTCACCCCATGTCCTACGAGAGCCACCAACAGGACAGGTCAGTGCCGACCGGTCCTGAGAGGGTTTGGAGATGCCTCCCCCCTGGTGCCCATGCGCAGAGTAGCCCAGTGCCCTGCTGCCCGGGGCGAGCTCACTGCCGGCCAAGCAGCCCCTGCTAAGCCAGAGAAGCTGTGGGCCCCTCCCCAGGGCCCTACACTGTCAGGGGGGCTTCCCCATCACCCTTTCCTGGCAGTGGAGTGGGCAGTGCCCCAGGGGGCACGCCGTCCTCCCGCTGGGTCAGGGAGCAGGGCTCAGGCCTCGCGGCCTTCACACCCTCACCAGGTAGGATGCTGAGGCTGGGGATCTAGAGGATGTAGACGCTCTGGGCTGCACCAGCAGGGAGGCGGGGAAAGTGGACTTTGTAGGGCTGGGATCGGCCAGTCGCTGCAGCAGGAAGGTAACTCGGGACGCCGTCCGTCTCCACTGGAGGGTGGCCAGGCCCGCTGTGCCCTGGGACCTCCGCGCTGCCTCCCTGCCCGGATGATGGGCAGGTGCACCTGGGAGCCCTCGACGTGTCTTACCCGCCCCCAGGAGTGCTCCGCCCACGCCGCAGCGCCAGCCCGCGTCCCCTGCGTCCCTGACGTCCGTCTCTAGCCCAAGACCCAGCCCGGGCCCAGGTCCAGGTGGTCACGTGTTCCAGAGCTACGACGAGCAGCTGCGGCTGGCCATGGAGCTGTCAGCGCAGGAGCAGGAGGAGCGGCGGCAGCGTGCGCGCCAGGAGGAGGAGGAGCTGGAGCGCATTTTGCGGCTGTCACTGACCGAGCAGTAGCGCCCACTGCCGAGCCCCTTGGCCACGCCACGCCAGACCCGCCCCGAAGTGAGATCAGCCCCAGCGGATGCGCCCACCGAGCTGCAGCTGGAAACTGGAGCCGCAGCCCCAGGGGCATAGTGGAGCAGCTGGTACCAGACGGGGAGGAGTTTGGCAAGGCTGCAGGGCACCTTTCTGGGCCAGGGCCCTGAAGGCAGCTGGCACGGCCAGATCCCCTGCTTTGCTGTATCCTGACCCGCACCCCTCACCTGGGGCTTAGACCTGCCGAAGGGTGGAGACAGGCGGGCCTGAGGGGGAGAAGGGGCCTTAGAGGAGCAGAGTCCCGCCCTCGCTCCTTCTGGCCACGCCCCCTGTGCTCACGATCCCACTCCAGGACACTGCCCTGAAGCCTTTGCGTCTCCCTCTTCACTCCTGGGGCGGGGATAGCTGAGCTCCCCGCGTGCTGTGTTGCTGCTTTGTCCCGGACACAAACCAGCAAGCACGTCAAGGGCCCCCACCCCGGCATTTCAGCGTCAAGTGCACTTAGCGGGGTGCCGGGCTCCCCCAGCCCCCAACCCTCCCGGGTCTCAGGGCGGTCCCAGCTTCTTGGGCGGCCAGAGGTTGAAGTCCCCACCCCCCAGGCACGATTTTGTAATCAGGGAGGGTTCCAAAGCGCCCCCTCTCCACCCCCAGCTTGGACACGACCTGGCTCCCCACGGTGTCTGGGCAAATGAGGGGGGCATATTGGGCTGGGGCAAGCACTAGACCCTACGTATCTACTGGGCACAGAGGGGTCTCCCAGGGCCCTGGCACCACCCCCCACTCCTTTCTACCGGCTGCTGCTAGCCCTCTGTGGTTGTGTGTCCCGCTCACCCCTCGCAGGGGCTGACCGTACACCCTTCATCCAATGGTGCTAACCCCCGGCTCTCCCCACCCCACCCGGCCCACCCAGAGAAGCACAGACCCCACCAGGGGCAGAGACCCACTGCACACCCTCGTCCGGGTCCTCTCAGACTGGCCTTCCCGTTGCAGCCAGTGAGACTCAGAAGGCACACAAAAGGAATGGAAGATGAGGACAGAGGGCAACTTCCTCTCCCCACTTCCCCGATGCCAGGGGCACCAGACTGATTCTGAGGCACAAATAAAAGAGGCTTCTAACCCGACGCTTTTCCTACCTGCTTTACTGGGGAAGACTGCTCGCTCACCTGTGGGCCCGGGTGCCTTCGGAACCTCAGTGTGGGGGAGGCTCTGAGGCAGGAGGATGCCTGCTGGGTCCTGGGCCCAAGGCGGCCTTTTGCCAAGGCCCTGGGGTGCCAGGGGTAGCATCTTCAGAGTCTGGGGGTCTCACCACCCTCCCTCCCACTCAGGCAGGAGGTGCAGACAGATAATAAAATATTTCATTCTGTTCATTTTGTCCTCCCCCACCCCCCAAAGTCAAGGCCACAGCAAAAGACGGGGCAGTGTGGGGGTGGGGGTGTGTGTGAACCTCCTTCATGCCAGTTCTCTGGTTGGTTCTCCTGCCGGGGTGCTGTGTGGAGGCAGCCCTGTCCCCTGCAGGTTGAAAGAAGGAAGAGCGTCCTGCCCTCTCCGAAGGCTGCTAGGTCCAGCCAGCTGGTCAGCCGCCTATCGCAGCCAGCAAGTGTACATCTGCAGGACTGGGGGGTGGGGGTGCTCAGGGAGGTGGGAGCAAGTGAGCTGATGAAGAAGTGCTGTGTTCCCCAGCTTCTTTGGGGAAACCCATCTAATTGCCTCCACTATCAGGCTCAAGCGCCCTGCCGAGTGCCTCCCCTGCTGGGACACCCGTTGCCCTGCAGCCCCCAGGCCTCCCAGAGCCAGCTCCCGCTGAGAGCCCTTGAGCCCCCTGGCCTGGTGGGCACCAGACCGACGGGAGTCTCAGCGATGCTCCTTTTGTCAGCTACTCCCCTGGGGGGCGGAGTTCCCCTCCCAGTCCCGCCCCGGCCGGCCCCAACGAGGGGCGGGTCGGTGGTCAGGACCAGAAGCTCAGGACCAGAAGCGGGGGCGGGGCCCAGTGCTGGCGCCCCGCCCGCCCGGCTTAGTCCTCCGGGACTCCCCCACGCAAAGCTAGTCCGTGCCGTCCACCAGCTCGCAGAGCATGTTCTCCAAAGCCGTGATGCGCTGCTCCTGCGCCTGCACCTGCTCTCGAAGGCCCCTGATCTCCTCTAGCAGCGTCTCCAGGGTGTGCTGCTGCAGGGGTGGGAAGGACAGGAGAGCTGGTGTCGGGCGTGGGGGCAGAAGAAGATGTGTAGACCGGCCTGGGTGGAGCGGGCCGGAGCTTACCGACAAAGGGGCATCGCTGGACGACTGGCTGCGGCGGGGGCCTGCAGGTGGGCGCACATCCAGGATGTTGCTCTTGGTGACGCGGAGCTCGCGGTGCTTGGGGGGCACGTAACCGTCTCTCAGCGAGATGAGCACGGGATCTGCGTCCTGGCCTGATAGCCACTCGTTCGCTTCTAGAGCAGGTTCGGGACCCGGTGTATCTGGGTACAGGTCGTCCTGGAACAGGTCTGACTGTGGGGTCAGGGGGAGAGCGGAAGAGTGTTAGAAGAACGAGGCTTCTGTTCTGCACCTTCCTGCCTCAGAGCCCTGCCTAAACCCCCTCCAGGTGCCTCACCTTTCTGGGCACGGTCATAATGATGGGTTCACACTTTCTTTCGTGCAACTTGTAGAACCTGTAAAGAAGCCGGATTTAGCAGCCCGTAGCCTCCACCCCCCTTAACTTCTGTCTGGGAGGGAGGGGCGAGAAACGAGCACTTACTGAGCACCCACCGCGCACCCACCATGCATTGCTCTTTAAACACATTATTGGTCCAGCTCTGATGGGGTGTTTAGCAACATTTACAGATGAGGAAAGTGAGATGCTGAGAATGTCAAGTTAGCTAGAGCCTGGTTGGCACTGGAAACAAGCCTGTTTGACCCCTCCTCCAACTCACTCTCTTCCAAAGATTACACTGCTAGGGACGTCATTGTCTCTTCCCAGTGGGAGGCAGGGGCAGAGGCAGGCAAAGGGAAAGGGCGAAAGCTGCTGACCGGGCAATCTCACACTTGCTGACATCCAGCCCCCGCTTGGGCATGAAACCCATGCCCCTCTGCGGCTCCTTGCTGCTGAATGTGTTCAGGTAATGCACGAAAGGCGGTTCGTCCGTTATCTCAAAGTACCGAATGCTGCTGTCGCCCTGCAAAACCAGTGGGTGCAGAGATGCAGCAGCGGCTCTCTGCACCTGTGCCCACACCGTGTTCTCCCCTCCCGGCTGCCAGGCTGCCAGCACCTTGCCGCACAGGTAGACGATGCTGGAGTCAGGGTCGTAGAAGGGCAGTAGAACCCCGTTGCTCGTGTCCATCTCCTGGAGCGCCACTGGCTCCTCAAAGTTGTTCTGCCAGAGCACAAGAGATGTGACCAGCCCTGTCCTGCCCTCCGTGACACTTCTGGATCCACGGAACCCCCGTTACACTTCCTGCCCACCCCAAGCCCTCTCAAGTCAGTTCAAGTGAACTGAGCTGCAGGCCCTGCCCCTGAACACATCACTCAGTCCCCGGCACCTGTAGCCCTGTGCCCCTGCCCCTGCATGCAGTCACTGCAAACCACCCCCAGGGACGCGGCATCACCAGGTGGGGGCACCAGCATGGGCTCCAGGTGATGCAGCAGAACTGGGCAGAGGGGTCGGTGTGGGGATGGTGAGTGCTGCAGAGGGGGCAGCAGCCTCCGGCCCTGTCCAGGTGGGTATGCCCTGCGGGTGGGGGCTCCTTGCCCCTTTCCTGTGATGCCAGTCCCCGGGGCACACACCCCAAGCTTCCAGCTGCGTTACCGGGTCCCACAGGCCCAGCTCTCGCTGGCTCATGCGGGTGAAGCCCGTTGTGAAGATATGACCCTGGCGCGTGAAGACAGCCCGCATGGGCCTCATCCCCTCGTGGGCTGCAAACCTCTCCTGGGGGAAGGGGAGGAGGGGGAGACAGGGAGAGGTATTACCCAGCTGCCTGTTCTTGGGAGCCTGGAGGGCTGAGCAACCAGCTTGCTGACTTGGGTGTAGGGGCGTGGAGTGGGGAGGCTACACAAAAGAGGCCTCAAAGTTCAGCTTCCTGGGGGCACCTGGCTGGCCCCAGGCCTGGAGAGAGTCTGAGCTGGGACAGTGGGAGATAACACATCTCTCGGCAGACCTGGAGCCCCAAAGCAAAGGATGTTTACTGGCTCCCCAGGGGTGCAGCAAGGCTTTCCCCAGACTCTCCGCTCCGCTTCAGTCCTCTCAGTACAGGCTACAGCCAGGAAAGGCGCTGGCCCAGAGAAGGAGTGAGCGAGCCGCGCCCGGGGCACAGCCTGGCCTACCGGGTCCCAGAGCGCGAGTTGCCGCTCACTCGTCCTGCTGAAGCCGGTGCTGAATAGTTTCCCGTCAGCGGTGAAGATGGCCCTGAGCGGGCGGGCGCCCTCGTGAGGCCGGGCACGTTCCTGCTAGCGGGGTTAGTGGGTTAGTGGGCTCGCCTCCTGCGCAGCGGCTGTGCTGGACATGCGCACTGGGTGCAGACATGCAGGTATCCGGTGTACCCCGTTAGACTGAGGCTGGTGAGATGAACGCTGCCCTTTCTCGGGGCACCCAACTGGAACCAGCCATGCGAGTGGGTGGCCTTCTGTCCTCCACCCAGGGGGTCAGCTAGGGCAGGACGGGCCCCTTCCCCCGCCCTGCTCCAGTGTCAGGCCCCAGACCCTGGAGGTTGGCTCTGAGGAGAAGGGTCCAGGAGCTCAGGTTTCATGCAGGTTCTGGTGGGAGGACAGTTTACAGCTTCTTCAGGGCAGTTTCTGGGATGTTGGTGGGAGGGAACAGGAGAGGGGCAGAGAATTGCTTGCCAGGTGCTTCCTTAAGGTAGGGGAGCAGTGGTTGCAGATGCAGTGGGGTTGGGGAAGACGGGTCTCAGGTGAGCGCTGGGATGGGAAACTTCTGGTCCCAGAGGTAAGGCCAGGCGGTCACTCACCGCCACCACCTGGCCTTTGCGGGGGTCGATGATGCGCAGGGTCTTGTCCTTGCAGGTGGTGGCGAGCAGGCTGCCATTGCCGTTCCAGCACACGCTGTGGATGACGTCGGGGTGCATGTCGTCCAGACTCAGGAGCACCTCCCCGGTGCCCACGTTCCAGACGATGATCACATTGTCACCACCTGCCCAGAGGGGCCAGGCACTGTCACCTGGCCTGCCGTTGCCACCCTCCACCCAGATCTACGACAGGGACCCCTCCCAAGACACCCAGACCTGCACTGAGCAGGACATTCCGGGCAGTGGGGTGCCAGGAGAGGATGCCCACGCGCTTGGAGTGACCCTCCAATGTGATGATGGGTTCCGTGATGTTGCGCACAGGGGTATAGTCTGGAATCTGCCACACCTGGGTAGGAGCAAAGGTCATACGGCGGGTGAGATGAGGGGTCTGTTTTGTCCCTCCGCCCCTAGTTCTCTCCCCTTTACACCCTCCCACCCCCACTGGTTCTCTTGAGTGGTTTGGGTTAAATGCAGGGCTAGAAGTGATGGGCTCACTGGTGCAGAAACAACTGAGGTCCAGGAGGGGACACTGCCAGCCCTCCAGAGCCCCCCACCCACTTCACCCCAGCAGGGAGACTTCAGAACACTGCCCCCCCCTGCTCATCAGGCCCCAAGTTGGCCATGGCTATAATTAGTCCCAAGCAGTGCATCTTGGGAGGGGGTGGGCAGTAGCTAAAAATAGCCTGAGAGCTGGGGAGAGCAGGGCCCTAGCATCCAGTACCTTCCTCCCCACCTTCCCTAGCACAGGTGAGCAGCCCGCCCTGCTTCTCTTGCCTACTTTGCCCAGTGGCAGCCCCCGGCTCCTACCATGATGGTGGTGTCGTCTGAGGCGCTGGCGATGACGTTGTCGTTGTGTGGGCACCAGTCAATGTCCAGTACAGGAGCAGTGTGCCCAGTGACCAGCGGGTGGTTCTTATCCACTCGCCCTGTCTAGGGGGGCGAGAGCGGGAGTCACGGGACCAGCCTCCCGTGTGTATCTGGACTGGGTAGTGGACTGGTTTTCATCTCAATTCTCTAGCTCCTCTTTTCTCTTGCAGACCCCTCCCTCACCTCCAGCCCCATCCAACTTGCTTCCTGTACTTCACTGGAGGTAGACAGGGCTGAAGTAATTCAGGCCCAGAGAGGAAAGATAACTGAACCCAGGACACACAGCAGAGTACCGGCCAAGCCACGGCGAGTCCAGTCTCGACCAAGAAACACCTGCTTTAGGAGACTGTCCTCAGACCTGTTCCCCTAACTGGAGCATCTACGGAGGGCCCTGGTGGAAGAGGCCCAGTGAGACCAGCTGCAGGAAAATGCCCCCCAGCCCACTTCCTAGCCACCCTGACAGACCTCTCCTTTGTCACTGGCTTTATCTTAGAGCCACCAGCAGTTGGCACCCCTGGTGCCTGCTCTCCCCCAACCTGAGCAGGGGTCCTTCTATTTTTGGTCTTTATGGTCTTATGGTCTTATGGTGGGGACTCTGAGGCCTTGCAGGAGCTGGCATTGGCCCAAACGAGGCAGTAGGGGAAAGGCGGAAGCCTTGTGCTATGAGAATCCCAGTCATACTGGAGGAGCTGCTCCAGCTGAAATTCGAGCCCCGGGGATGGTGTCCTTGGATGGTGTCTGCATTGTCCTGGAGTGAGTCACTGGCTATTGTCAGGCCTCTTCCTGACCCTGCCACCTGTGAAGCCTCCCTAAGATGGTGTAGGGGCCAGATCCAGGTCAAGGTCACACCTTGAGGTGGCCATCTTCTGGGGGCAGAGATGGTTAAAGAGCTTGAAGCTACTCAGCAGAGGTGGTGACCATCCCCTGACCCCCACCCCTAGGGGAGGGAGGGCTCTGCCTTGTATGTCATGCTCCCTGCCCATCACACTCCTCCCACCGCGCTGTAAGATCCAGAGTGGGGAGGTGAGGTGCTACAGTCTGAGCCTGTGCTCAGTGTGCTCCTCTGGTGTGAGTAAATCAAATGGTGGGGCTGGCTTGGAGGAAGAGTCCTGTACCCAAAGAATGAGGGGGTGTGGCAATAGGAGAGAGAGAAACTGGCTCCACTCTTTCACAGCTCTCTCCACCATCCCCGCCAGGTCCCTGCTGGGAACAGGGTGCTGATGGAGAAGGGTGTTGAGTGGGTGCAGGCCACCTGTGATGCTGCTGCTCAGAGAGGGGAGAGGGAGTATCCCAGTCAGCTCTCAGGGCTTGGGGAACAGGTAGCAACTAATCCACACGAACTGCCCTCCTGACTGAGGAAAGGAATTAGGTGAGAACACAGGCCGCTGTCCGGGGTCTCCAGGGGTCACAGCCAGTGTCCTCCCACTTGCTTCCTTCCCCTTGTACCTCACCTTGGCCAGAGACAGGACGATGAAGGCACCCCCACCTCCAGCCTCCACAATTATGGCCAGAAATTTGGGGTTGACGGCACAGAAGGAGCTGTCCCATGTGACCTTGGACACGCGGATGTCCTCGTAGGCCTGGTCAGCCTTTGCCGCCTG
Organism: Galemys pyrenaicus; assembly: GCA_019455555.1. Lineage (NCBI taxonomy): Eukaryota > Metazoa > Chordata > Mammalia > Eulipotyphla > Talpidae > Galemys > Galemys pyrenaicus. The sequence goes on along the minus strand of JAGFMF010011578.1, from coordinate 1,967,302 downwards.
CCCAAACACATGGCGGAACTTGCTCTGCCGAACCACACGCCGGCTCATGGCTGGGGGCAGAGATGGAAGATCTCAGTGCTCGGAAATGCCTTTCTTTGGTCCTTAGTCCGGTGAGCTGTGGAAGGGAGGGAGAGCGGAGGGGATGCAAGTGAGATGGGTTATCTGGCCAGGAGTCAGGTATAAATTCATATAGCATCTGGACTTAGAAATGGGGAGGTGCTTCATGGTGATTAAAGAATGGGGAAGTTCTTTGCTATCTAAAACATGCTCCTTAATGTGAGGGGGGCTAGGATTTGAGCCTTAGTGAGAGACCCAGGAGAGGGGGCACTGGAGTCTGACTGGGTCCGAAAACTTCCTGAAAGTTTAAGTGGTGCTGGGAGAGAAGCCTGGTGCTAGGATGGCCTCCGGCTGCAGGCTGGGTGAGCATCTCTTCACTGGTTTATCTCCCAGAGACACCACGTCCAAAATCAGAGGCCTTGCTCCTTGGATCTTGGCTCAGGACCGGTTGTGGGCCTTAAGGGTTGGCCCACAACAAATTTGCAAAGAAGTTCCTGCACCAGCTAACCTGAGTCCTTCTGCTGTTTTCTCGGCTCCTCTCAGGCTGCTGGGGGGAGGGGGAACACAGGGCAAGGTGGAGCTCTCCTCCTTCCACTCCTCTTTCCCTGTCTCCAAGGTGTTCTAGCTTTTGCCTACCATACTTCCATGCAGTTTCCCCTCTGGATCTCCTCTCCTAGGAAACTTCCATGGGGGTGGGGGCCTTGGGGCCCCCCCAACCTTTTCCACAAAATTTGCGGGGGTGAGTAGGATCAGGAGCTTCTTTCCAGTTAGGGCCAGTCCTTCGCCTCTCCAGGGGACCGCAGAGCTCTTCCATAGCCCAGCCACTGACTTCTGCCCCTCCCCAGTCCTGGGCATCCTTGTGCCCTTCACGCCGCTTCTGAGGTCCCAGGCCTGAGGCCTGGCCTCCCCGCACCCTCCTCCGGCCTCTCGCCGGCACTGCGTTCTTGGGAGACGAGGTGCCTGAGCCCTACGGTCTCACGGGCCGTTCTCCGGCCAAATATAGACACCGAGTCCGCCCCGCCCCGGACCGAATTTGGCGGCGGTGGGGGTGGGGGAGGGGCGCAGACCCCCGTCCGCTCCAGAGACCCAGAGACCCCAGGCGCTCCAAAGCGCCGGCGACGCGTGTGTGGGAGGGTCGGGTCGGTGGTGGGGGCTTACCTGGTCCCGAACAGGGCGGGTGCGCTCACGCTGTGACTCCTCTGCGGAGAAGGCTGGGGTGCGCTGGGGCCGAGGGAGGCGTCAGGGCGCCAGAACTGCTTCTCTCGGTGCCTGCCGCGCCCGGAGCCCGGGTGTTCCGCTGCGCTCTCCCGCCGCTGTCTGCGGCTCTCGCGGGCCGAGCACCGCTGCAGCCCCAGCTGCCGCTGCCATCAACCTGCGAGGGCGGGGCCTCGGGCAGGGGCGGGGCGGGAGGCCCCGCCCCCTCCGGCGGCGGGAAAGTGGAGCGCGGTGGACTGGGGAGAGCCCGCCGGCCGGCGAGAAGAGCCCGAGGGAGGGCGCGCGCCGCCCGTGCGTGCTCCGACCCGCCCTCCGCGCCTCCAGGCTGTGCCGCGGGCGCAGGTGCCGGGCGGAGAGCTGGGGACCGGGACTGGGAACCGGCGTGGGGGCGCTGCCGGAGAGACGCAGCGGCGCGGGATCAGGCGCCTTCGGTCCTTGCTCCCGCTGCGGCCGCACTCCCGATTCAGTGCGGGCCGGCGGCTGGCTGTGCGACGGCACGTGCAGACACCCCTGAAGAGGTCCAGGAATAGGCTTTGGGGGGTCGTCTCAACTTCTGGACCAGGGCAGCTGCAAGGGTGCCGGAAAAGGGACTGTGAACATTACTATTATTGTTATTAATAGCGATAGCAACCATTTTAGGAAGCCGCCTAAATATGGGGCAGGAAAGTGAATTCACCTTAACCCCCTGGGGACACCAGGTTCAAGTCGGGGAGCAGCGTGCGCGGATTTATAACCAAATTTTTAGACACACAGCAGGACTCCTGAAGTTTTCACATATTAATTCTTTATTTGATAACAGCTTTCTGAGATAGGCACTATTATTACCCCTATTTTACAATGAGGAAACTGAGACACAAAGAGTTTAAATAACTCTCCCATCAATCGTTTGAATTGGAACGCCAGTTTGTTCCAGGGAAGCAACACTACCAACACCTCCCTACCCCCCCCCCCCCTTTCAGGACCTAAGTACTGACCAAGGTTAAGGAGATAAAAAGAAACCTGTCAAAGTACATCAGGGGAAGAACAGCTAGTCCCCATAGCTGTTCTCTACCCAGCACCTGCTGCTGCCTGGATTTCTTTCTTTCCATCCCAAGGTTTTTTCCACTCTCTCTAGGGCACACCTGGGAATCCACCAAACACAGATTTCTGGAGAGCAGAGATCTACACTGGGTAAAGGGGAGGGAAGGTGGTAGAACCTCCAAGGCTGTCACCATGGAGCCCCTTTGTTTCTCAGGAAGAGACCAAGTCTACAGTGGCTTGTAGGGAAATATAGGAAAAAACTGTTCCCAGTGCTCCAGAAACAATTTGTGGCATTGGGGTAAGTGGCCAAGAGGGTTAAGGTCCCTCTTTTACCTAAAAATATTCTAGCTACATGGTTAAGGGAAAAGACCCGAGTGATTCAGTTGTTCCTTAATAACAATAACTCACACTTATTATGTTCCAGACACTGTTCTAAGGGTGTCACGCATATTAATTCTGTATTTGATAACAGCCTTCTGAGATGGGTACTGTTATCTCTATTTTACAGTTGAGCGAGCAAATTAAGACACAAGGCGGTTAAGTAACTCAACTCACTCAGCTGGCAGTTGGTGGAGCTGAGATTCTTCACCCAGGTGGTCTGGTATCTGGATCCATGCTTTTCAGCACCAGGCATTTATTCCTGCTTCTCCTTGAAGAGCAGTGCCACTTTATATCACAAGTGCTGAATTTTTAAAAAAAAGATTTATCTATTTATGCATACAAGAACTGGGGTATAGGCCAGAGTTTTGGGGGGTGAGAGGATTCACCAGAGACAGAATGGGGAACAGAACAGGCAGATCGACTGAAACACACTGCTGAGGGGAGTGGTGGGCCAGACAGGATAGGTCTGTTGTACCATGTGAGTCAGCTCCCCCGCCGGGGATTGAACTCGTGCTGCAGTGGCTGCGCATGCTTCATAGTGCAGTGCTTAACCCCCTGCACCACCAGGGAGGCCCTATCACAGTGCTGATATTGAGAGTTGTACTTTGTGGCCCAGAGGAAAGAATACCTGGACTAATTAGAAAATTGGGGTTTGGGCCTCCCTGTTGGCTCAAGGGGTTAAGTTGCAGCACTATGAAGCTATAAGCAGTCACTGCAACACAAGTTCGATCCCTGGCCAGGGAGCTGAACCACATGGCGCAGGAGACCTCTTCTGTCTCACCCACTGCTCCCCTCAGCAGTGTATTTCAGTAGATCTGCCCCTTCTGTTCCCCACTCTGTCTCAGCCCCCACACCTCTGGAATGCATCCCAACTCTTTTTTCTTTTTTTAAATATTTTTTTATTTATGCATATAAGAACTGGAGTACAGGCCAGAGGTATGAGGGGGTGTGAGAAGATTCACCAGAGACACAATGGGGAGCAGAATAGGCACATTGACGGAAGCACACTGCTGAGGGGAGCAGCCGGTGAGGCAGGAGAGGTCTGCTGCGCCATGTGGGTCCCCTCCCCAGCTGGCAGCAGGGATCGAACTTGTGCTGCAGTGGCTGCAGCTGCTTCATGGTGCGTTGCTTAACCCCTTGCACCGCCAGGAAGACCCCAACCCAGACTTTGTATGCATAAATAAAATAAATCTTTTTTTAAAAACATAGAAAACTGGGTTTCTCACCCTGGCTCAGTCACTTTATTTTTGCAGCTCTCGAGTTTGTAAAATGAAGAGGACTGGGTAAATTTCTTTCAAACTCTGCACCGCTTATTGGCAGAGCTGCGACTTACCTTGAAACAGCATTTTTTTCCATCCACTATCCCCCACTTTTAAAAAGCTAGGAACTAGAAGAAAGGATGTTAGACTAGAAAGCAGAATCCTTCAACCTATCCTACCTTCATTTCCATTTTCTGGGAAAGGGGGTGCTCTCTGGTTACAGGAACAGTGAGTCACAGGGATTTCTTGGTCCCTAGCACGGCTCAGTGCTGCCCTCTATAGCCTCCTTCAGGCTGCCAGGCCTGGCCGAATTGTAGGTGGGCGGAGCCAAGATAGAATCAATCAGGGGAAGAAGCCACTTGGACTTGGTGCTCCCCCAACTATTAGCTGGGCTCTGAACTGCAACCCATAAAGACAGACATGGATTTCATCACTCATAAGGCTATCTTCTGGGAAAGGTGGCCTTGCAATTTAGACATGATATGGCTCATTTGCTTTGGCTAGAAAGCTAGGCTGAGCTTTACCTAAACTGGTCAGACTCTCGACACCCCTAGGGTATTTTGTGAACCGACCTAGCCCTCATCATCATGCACTCCGCACTCTGGCCAGACAATCCCCAACCCTCTTGAGAGGGATGATTTAGAATGAAGCTGAGTAAACATCAGTTCAAGGCCGGGTTTTCTCTGGAAACCCTGATTGTTTTGTTATCAATTTAAACACTGAAAACTAAGCCTTCCCTAGATAGCACTGTTGCCTTGCATGTGATGACTGGCACACTAAGTATCCTCTTGGGTGTGTGGAGGGGTGAGAGAAGTGGGGGACTCCCTTTCACTACCCCAACCTGTTATAGAGAATTACCTGTTGACTCCTTCCCCCCTTTCTCCACCACTAGCACGTTTCTCTCCTAATGGGTGAGGGAGAGGGTTAAAGCTTTCACTTCTTGGGAAAACCACGTCCCATTTCTATAAAGAAACCTTTTATTGAGCTAAGGTGCTTGACTTAAAAGTTTGTGAGCCCTCTCAGTAACGTCCAGAGAGGTCACACACCCAAGAAATCCAGTCCGTCGGGAAGGTCACAGCAGCTGTCCCTGAGCAGTCACTCTGCACCACAGATGGCAGGGGAATTTGGTTCCTTTGCTTATTCATTCTCCTAACATTTAGGTGGTGGCTTTGGCAAGAGCCCTTTCTGACCAGGCAAGTTCTCAGCTTGGTCATTTGATCGGAGCTACACTGTCTGTAGTATCTAGTGGCCCTATTTCCCAGTCTTTATTTAGTGGGAGGTAGAAACGCTTATCTTTTATTCCCCTCGAGCTCTGCTATGATTGATGGGGGTTAGTCAGTGAGAACTGCTCCATGTTTACCATTCCTGTTCTCGTCCAATCCCTTCACCTTCTCCAGTATCGCCTACCCGCCCCGCCCTCCCGCCCCTTTGTTGCACTGACCAAGTACACGGTTCATCTTCAAAATAAAAATTTATTCAATCTGTAACAAGAACATTGAATCTGCACATTTGCGCACAAGTTCACATTTAAAAACAGCGGAGCACATCAGTAATAAAAAAAATCTATGATACAAGTGGAACATCCCAACCACCAGGAAGATTAAGGAAGGAGATGAGACCACTCTTTATATTCTGTTTCAAATGCCTCAAAAAGGTCCCAGAGGTTTCAGGGAGCACCTGCTTTAATAAAATAAGCATGAAAGTTTGGGGTGGCCTGGGGCAAAGGTAACAGTCATCGGGAGTCTTTTGGACTTGCTTTCCACATTTAGAACAAGTCCTACAAAGGAGGAAGAAAGAAAGAAAGAAAAAAAAAAAATGTAAAGGCACCTTAAGCTATGCCAAGCAAACCAAATCCAATAAAACATAAAAACCAAACAATTCTCTGTGGGCTTACTGATTTGGAAACATTTCAGAGTCGGTTCCCTAGTTTTCAGATTGAGTAATCAGCTTGAGTTGAACCCTGGACATCAGCTCTGCGTGTGCTACAGGACGCTGCCATTACTGTCACGGTGAGGGCACAGATGGCAGCACAAGTCATATACCCCTTGGGGGACTCTTCAAGCTGATGAGGGATGATTCCAGTTGAGAAATCCTGTCTTAGATCTCTGGGGTACTGAGAAAACGAGGCTGGTTCTCTTTTCATAGCAGGAGCCAGGCCCAGTCACCTTCCGCTTCCAGGCTGGAAAAGTACAGAAGCACCTCGCAATAGCTCTCCATGGCATCAAGCGGCCACGAGCCCTGGGGGGGACAGGAGTGTGCAGCTTCCTGCTGTGGTGGCAGGCTTTTCCTAGCGGGCACTAATTGAGTTGAGGCAGTAGATACAGTTATGCCTAAGACATGCCTGATTTTTTTAGTTTGGAAGGGAAAACAAAGCCCAAGATGCTTTTAAGTTAGATTGGTGCTATAAAAGGGCTAACATTTCATCTCATCTACCATCAAAAAGCAAAACAAAATTAAACAAAATGACACTAGTCATTCACCATTAAGCCATCATTATAAGACACACCATCACTGAGGAAATGACGACTATTTCCATACAGAGTGCTGGATGGGGGAGCAGGGCACAGATGGGGGTCAGCTCCAGGTTTTACCCATTTACTGATGAGCACCGACCATCTGGGCCTTGCTCTGTGTAGGGACTCACAGGACAGCCAGGGCTAGGTGCATGGAGAAGGAAGAGACTGAGTGGCTGTCAAGATGAAGCACGTTTTAATACTCACAATGTAAACAAAGTATCCACAGAGTTGTCCAAAAAAGCCAAAGAATGGCTTTAGTTACAAAATTTTAAATGCCCTTAAAAGTGACCCTTTTTGCATAATGCTTGCTTTCTTTAAAAGAAGAAAAGGAAACAACTCTCACAAAAACATTTTCACCAAGCATGCATAGATCACTTCAGAACTGAAATCCTCAGATGGAACAGGGGAAGATTTCTGTCAGCTGCTACGTCTCAGAAGCCTCAGGTTTACCCAATGGTGTCTCCCTGGGTCCTTTAGCAGGAGGGGACCTCAATGCCTGGGCTGTCTAATTCTCAGGCTGTCCTTGGAGCTCTTGGTAGTTCCCAAAATGAGGAAGAGGAAATACCAGTTGGGATAAAGGTACAGAACCAGAAAATGCGAAAGAGCCAGAAGAGGCCTAAATGCTAGGAATGATCCCACACATTCAGCACCTGAAAGGCAACTGAAATGAAGAGAGATGAAAACGACTATACTACAGAACCACGTCTGCTATAGTATACACCACTCCTAAGTGTCTCGAAATCAAGAGAAGGTTGGGTTTTTCTCTCCTTCCTACTGACCAGGTAACCATCCAGATTATAGCCCAGAACCTGTGGGCTCCTGGGACTTTTACCCAGACGCCCAAATGTTACTTTCTCCTCCAGAGTAACTGAGAGCTAAATCACTATGGCGGTTTTCAAATGATAAAGAGAGGCACTGAGCAAGAGCTCCAGGCTTTTCTTATTCATTTCCCGTCAATCTACCAGATCGCTGTTCCCAGTCTGGGTTTTCCACAAACAGAAGAGAAATAAGCCACTGAGATTATCAAAAATTTGAGGGAAGTATGAAAAGTCCTCGACTGCTTACTATGCACTGCTCCTGAATATTGCTCAGCCAGGTAACTAACACAAGCACACCCGGTCATGGGAGGAGTTTGAGAAGGCTGGCAAGACCCCATGACATGGCTGAATCCCAGGCCCTCCACAGAGGATATTTAAGCAGGTAAATTAAATGATTAAAAAAATGTAATTAAAAAAAGGAAAGGCAGAGCAAGACTATTTCCTCACTTAAAAAAAAAAAAGCTTACTCTTCTTCACAGCATTAGAGGGTTTCTTTCCTCTCCATCCTTTCATTTAATGCATTAAGGATGAACCTTAAACACAGTGGCAGGGAAGAGAGAACAGTGAAATATTGTCGATTCTGCTTATACTTCTTAACGTGAGGGATGCCGCCACCTCAAGGGGTTGACATGAGTGGATACCACTGTCTTAACCTCCGTGCAAATCTTCCTCTTCTGACCTGTCTTGATTTCCTGTCCCTTCCCCATCATACTGCCTCATATTGTCTTGCCTCGACAAGACAGGGCAGTTTACATGGGCGAGCGCTGGAGATTCATAACCCTGTCTTGCAAGCCTCCTCACCTTGGTACGTACCACCTAACAAAACACTTTACAATACATTCAGTAACCAGGAATCACAAAGCTGCGTGGTGATACATCTGAACATTTATGGAAACTATTTAGGAACATCACAGACACATATATACTTATTCCTAGACCAAAAGACACTGTTGGCAGGTTTCTGTCTAACCTGCCTCCTGGCAGTGATGTCAGACCCAACCTTAGCGTCCACATGTGACTATGAGTGGCCTCAGTCCACATTTTCCCTCTTCTTTGGGTCACCCTACTACCTGTCCCCAACAAACTCAGGCCTTTGACATCACCTCAACAGTTCATGCATTTGTCAGTGCTGTGATGAACCAAAACTTAAATCTTCAGTCTGTACTGGGTCAATCTCTCAGCAATGTGGACATCAACTAATGTAGACAGGAGCAAATTTGCAAACCTCTTCAGTTCTGATGAGCTGCAGAAGGGTGTTTCATTCCAGACTAAATACGTTTTCTGTAAGGAGCTGAATGAAACAGGCTTATTTATGGCAGGGGTCCTGTGTTAAGGATCTCCACAATAGCAGCAAAGCAACAGTGTCCTAAATGGAGTCACCGAGGGCACCTGTCCTTGGCTGAGGCCTCCCGGCAGCCTCCAATAGGAGCTTGCTCCCTGGCTGTGGTTCAGCTACTGGCAAACAACATTCTGGGATTTCATTCTCAAAGAGAAATCAGTCTTCAGTCAAACCGATCTACTGGAATTTCTCTGAGGAGGAAGTTATTTGCACACAATTTGGCAGGAGCTAGGGATCAGAAGTCTCCATTTAAACAATTAAAACCACCCATCAATACACTTTGCAGATTCCTACCAAAACCCACCAGGGTTATTTCTGCGGTATCTATGTGTTTTCCAGTTGCAGCTTTACACTTCTGAAAGAAAATATATCAAAACGACCCTACAACATCAAAACATTGTAAGAAAGTGACAATATGTACATAAATACTGTATATAAACTGGAAAAATGAGAAATCTTTCAGGGAAAGAAAAGAAAACAAACTATGTCAAGTGTTAACAGTGATAATATTGAAAACTTTGCATTCAATGGGGGTTATACATAAGTAACATAGCAATTCAAATATCTATGAAATTAAACAAGACAGGCAGCACTAGGGAAAATGGCATGAGGGAGGAAAATAAAATGGAAAAAAAAATATGCCCATTAAACGCAGAAGGCCCAAAGAATTATTCAAGTAATGGGAGGGTAAGACCCTATACATATGTATCCATTTTACAAGAACACATTGACTTTCAATTGCTGCTTTTCAATTGTGCCTGTTGCATCTCAGCTGGGAGAACAGAGAACACATTTCCAGGCAGGAAGAGCTGAAACCACAGAACAGGAAGATAATGGACAGTGGCCTCTCTACCCCTGCATTCACCTCCTCCTATTATGCTTTATCCTCTACAGGGGACCTCTCAAATTTCATTTGGGGGTTCACTTTCAACTTCAAAAATTATTTGCTTGGGGGAAAAAACTATTTGCTTGGTAGGTTGACAAAACTAACCCATTACCATGTCTTTCTGTAATGACCCACTCTGGAACCGCATAAGAGATGAATTCTATAAGACCCTCCTTTAAAGCAAAGCAGAACCTGCCCATTCTGGAATTCCAGCGGGCTGGGGCTGGGGCAGAAGGCTGAGCGTGCTCTGATAACCTGCTGCCCTCTGGGCCGTCCAGTGCGTCAGGTCTGGAAACCCAACCATCATCACACTGTCCCGATAGGGCACTGCCGATTTCTAGCTTCCCGGCCACCATGCCGTATGCTTTCTTCCTCATGCCTTCCTTTTCTCTGAGGGCAAAACGAGGGAGCAGGTGGCAGTTGATTGAAAAGCAGCAATTTGCCTTTGATAAAGGTGTTCCTTGAAAATGAGTAATTTTTTGAGGTTTGAATTTTTAAAAAATAACAAATGAGAAAACGGTCTTGCCATCCGATCCCTCTCTCTCACACACACACACACACGCACACGCACACGCACACGCAAAAACCCAAACCCTGCATGCGCCAAGAACAGTAAAATGACCAAAATATTATAAAATTAACCAATAAAGTGCATGTTCCTTACATATTACACCTGCCCCTTTTACAAACATTTCTTTTAGAAAGTCACATGTGTAGGCTCAGATCACATGGTGTTATAGAAGGGGTTGGTTGTCCGTTTTTTGTCATTCGCCTTTCGCAGTCTCCGAAGTGGGTGAGTTCTGCCATGCTGTTGCCGGGGCGCTACAGCCAGCTCTGGAGCTTGGCTGGCACAGTGCAGTACCTGGGTCTGTAGCAAAGGAAGGCCTCCTTCAGAACTAGTCAATTCAGGTCCTGCCCTGGGGAGCAAACACTGCTGACTGTAACCAAATTCTTTGGCATACTGTACAAGGGGTCTCTTCACAGGCTTGCTCTGCACGATACACTCTGTTGTTTTGAGCTGCTCTACAAAATACTTGGTAGGTTCTGGGTTCAGGGGGACATTTGGGTTTTCTGGGGCCCCCTGAACCTCCATGGAGTGCATGCCTAAGTCTGTTCTGATGAAAGGCTGAAGCAGTTTGAGATGAGGGGACTCAGAGGAGACAGGATCCCTCTCCAGTAAGTAGTCTTTACAGAGGTCCAAGTAACCTAACTTGGCAAAGGAAGCAGACCGCCTCATTTGGGATGGTTTGGTGAGCACTGCCTGGCAAACCACTCGTGACTCAATTTCTTTAGCACGCTCCTTCACCACACCTGGGCTGTGGCTGAGTCCCTTTATATTGTCACTACTAGAGCTATGTGGGAGTCGACAGGTTATGGGGGATGGGTCTGACTTTACTTGTAAGTCCCCAGAGTTGTCACCAAGTTTGCTAATCAAACTCAGGTCTTCACTAGTTAATTCAGAACCCGTGAATGACATTTCTTTGCCACTGGAGAGGGGTCCCTCCTGACTTTCTTCCCAGCGACCCTGCTCTGCAGAGGGCTCATGGTCTGTGGTGCTGCTTTGCTCTGTGCAGCCTTCCAGGCGAACAACAGTCTGGGGATTCAGGTAATCCAAGTTGGCAGATGGGACATGAATTGTGTGACTGACAAAGGGTGCCGCTGCTTCAAGGGTCACGGAAGGACTGTTGCTGCAGTCTGCAGGGCAGCCCAAGGTGGAGGGCAGGTTGGTGGGCCTTTTGTGCTCAGGAGCGGACGAACGAAGCAGAGGAAGGACTTGGGGGTACAGAGAAACCTGGTCAGGGCCCACAGTCCTGTTCAGATTCTCATCCAGTGCGCAGAGGACAGTGATGGTCTTCTCCACTTTCACTTTCCTCAGTGCTTGCTCCTCAGTCTTTTCACTGGTGACTGTTTCATGCCCTGGTCCAGTGTGATCAGGCGACACAACTGTGTGGGTAAACTCAATAATTTCTATCTTTTTGGGAAGGGAAAGAGGGAACGCCTGTGCCTCAGATTCCTGGCATGGAACCACGGTCTTCTGCTCCTTCAGGACTACATCCTGCATTGTTCTAATGTCTGACCTTGGGCACTCCTGAGGAGCTGGCAAGTGGTGAAGTTCCTGCAGCTCGGGCGCTGGAACAATGGTAATTTGCTCAGAATGGGGTGCTGGACTAGTCTCCACCCCACAACATTTCTCCTTGCCCTTGTTCCTCTCTGGTTCTTTGGGGTCAAATGACTGTTCTAGGGTGACCTCATCATTCTTCCCTTTGGGTGCCAGGTCTGCCACGGAAGAATCATTCTTGGAATTCTTACGAGTAGACACCGAGGTACAAGCAGACGCAGCGCCATGGTGCTCTTGTTCCTGCCGCAAGCGCTCCTCGAACTCCAGGGTGGCTCGCCTCACAGACCCAGGGCACCACTTGGCATGTGGGTGTATCCCTGGGCCCCAGAGCTCTTGTTCTCCCTCGGTTGGGTCCTCTTCTTCCAAGTCTGCGGTGGATGAGTATGTGGTTACGCAGCCTTCTGGGTCCCACTTCACTGAATCATGAGCTGGCTCAGGCTGGACTGAGCAGGAACCCTCATTCTGTTCCAGATTTCCAGATTTGTTCTCCAGATTTGCCCTCTCCAGGGGCAGCTCATGCACAGTATTCTTCTTTGGTGTATGGCATGGATTGGACAGGATGTCTCCTTTCAGTTGCATCTGGCCAGCTCCTTGACTGATGGATTCAATCTCAGTGACGATTTCTTTGACTGAAATTGCATTTTCGGAGTGAGACTGCATGAAGATGTCAGGGCTGACCAGTTCTGAGATTGCCTAAGAGAATAGTGAGATGGTTATGGCAAGTTGTTGTCTAATTAAAAATGCCATATTTTTTGCTTATTAATCTTGTGCTCTAAGAATATCTGGAATTCTCCATATCTGGCTATGAGGATACAAACTTCAGAGTGCCTTAGACCACTCTCTGCCTGGGATTTTACTCTGACCATCTGCTTTGTTACACAAGGAAAAATAGATTTTTCAAAGGCAGTCTTATACAAAATTACTTACAGGTTATCTACTACATTTCTGCTCTGATTACTTGAAGCAGGATTCCAATCTAGTATCTTGCTCTCAAAATGAGAAGCAGGGGCCTCCCTGGTGGCCTAGCAGTTAAGTCTCAGCACTATCACTTCTAGGGCCTGAGTTCAATTCTCGACCAGGAAGGTGACCCACATAGTGCAGCAGACCTCTCCTGCCTCACCCGCTGCTCCCCTCAGCAGTGTGTTTCAGTTCTGCTCCCCACCCTGTCTCTGGTGACTCCTCCCACCCCCTGTACCTGCTTACATGTCAGTCCTATGGAAAAAATAAATAAATAGAGTAGCAAATAGCCTTAGAAGCTCCTATAATCCTTGTTTCCCTATAAGACCATGAGCCTGCAGGATTTAGGCCATATGTGAATAAATGAAACCTTCCTCCTCTAACCTGTCAACCTCAGCTTGAACATTTCTTAGTTTGTGGGAAAGAATTCCTCACAGCCTCAGTGTTCACCTAGTAATGCCGATTATTAGGGCAAGGTGGAGGCTATTACCTGAGGTCTGATTTAGGGACTCACTGCTTTCTTCTCTCTGCTGTCTCACCAGCTTTCCTCCACATTCTCTCTCTCCTTCTCTTAGCAGCAGTCCCCCAGTACATTGAAGGCACCTGATTTGACTGAATAATTCCTAAGTTTCATGTGGCTTCTTCTAGGAAAGGCTACTTGGCTTATGCAGTCAAATGTCTGAGCAAACTTAACTGTAACACTCTGACATTTTACTGTCCTACCAGCAACGAATTTCCAGATGCAATATCAAAATCTGGAAATAGCCCTTTGATACCTCTTAAACCAGTGTCATTATGGCCATCTATCTACTTACTCTGTTAATGCTTTTTATTAGCCTGCAAAGTAGTTTTCCCCTAGCAATTATTCTGGTCTTTCTCTTTCAAAAGAGAGTCAGAGTTAGTACAAAGTAACAAGGTCAGTTTTGCCTTTTGGGAAAAATCTGATGGGACAACAGGCAGAGGAGGCGAATTTGCCAAGACTTAGAGAGAACCAACAGTGGGCTGGTGTATAAACCGCTGCGGAAGGAGTGCTCATATGGCCAAGGACTTTGTAGAAAAGCTATTTCTGCCAGAGCTGCTACACTCATTTGTTCACAGAAGAGCTCAGCATCCTGCTTTTCTAGCAGGCATGAAACATAGGCAATGACTGCCTGGGCGTAGTTAAGAAGAGAGAGAACAAGTGATCACTAATGGTAAAGATAAACAAACATCAGGAGACATCAATAATCTAATCGGATTTCTGCTGACATCACTAAGTTAAGTTTGGTATGTTAAAGTAAATCTGTCATCATTTACTTCCCAAATACTGTATAGTTTAGTTTTTAAGATGCATCCCAATTTCAGAAGTGTCAAAATGAGGATAACCATGAGTGCCAGAATTGATGATACACAGTAATTCCTTCCCTATTGAGATGGTTCATTACAGTTCATGTGCCACCAAGAATCTTACGATTCTGCCTGCTCTCAAATCACTTTCCTAAATTACCCACCCCCCGGGTCTGAGGTGAGGAACAATTTAGAAACACTATTAACTGTAAGAACTCGTATGAGAATCAGTTGCTACTCTAAAGACATTTCTAGTCTTTGATTTTCTAAGAGAAAGACTTCAAAAAATTCATCTTCTCAGAGAGATGCTCATTTTACTCAGGTGGTGTTTGAGTCCCTGGTGAGATTTGATCTGAACTGCAGAAGTTCCACAGAGGGGAACCTCTTCTTGCTTAGCAAGGACATTTGTTTTGTTTAATCTCTCTTTTCCTCATCCCTCTCAGAGGTGCTTCCAATGATGCTGAAAACCTGGCAAGATAAAATCTTCAAAAGGCTACTGATTTAAACCCTAAGTTTTCAAGGAAAGACTTGGCCAGACTGTTTCTCCCATACTGCCTTCCTAAATCTTTAGCAATACAAAAAATAAAGTGAACATAGCAAATTCCAAAATATTTTGTTTTCAAAGAGAACTCCATTAGATGGAGAACTACAGTTTTTACCTTTGACTGTTCCTCATCTATTGAAGATTCTTCAGATGCATGGGGAGTATTACTCAAAGAGCTGCTTCTCTGGTCATCAGCTGTTGCTTCAGAAGGGGCTACTTCTACCATGGATAGTCTACAGCTCTCACTCCTTCCTCCACCTAGTTCCTCCATCCTTGAGTGCGAAAAAGTACGGCCCCGGGTTTCTTGGGAAAGTTCCACAAACTTCTCTAGGGCGCTAAAAAAATCAATACGATCTGTACTGAAATCTGAGACTTCAGCCTGGCAACTGGGTTGGGGACTTGGTGACTCAGGATCAGGGGACATAGGGAGGTCTTTTAGGCGAGTTGTCAATTCTTCCATAGGCAATAAGTGGACGCTCATGTCTGCTTTCAGAGCATCTGTCTCCAAATCTTCCACTGTTAAGTCTGGGAACTTGTTGGCCATTTCTGGGTCATGTCCGGGTTGGATTAAGGCTTTGGATGCATGGCAGTTATCAAGAGGGAATTTTGACTCATTAAGACAACATCCTGACGAGCACCCATTGATGTCATTTAGGTTCAGTTCATCTTCAATCTGTCCAGCATGAAATTCCCTCGAAGTAAACTCCAAGCAGATCATTCTTTCTTTGGTACACAGGCCTTTCTGATGTTCATCTTGTGGGACAACATGTTCCACAAAGACGGGAGGTATGGGCGGGTGACTCTCTATGGTCTTCACCTCAGTAATCTGGTCTGCTGAGGTGGTGATCTCTTTCTTGTTGAGTTCTAGTCCTGGTTTGCAGATGGGTTCGTGGTGATCCGAGAGGTCACTATCTGAATGAGATCTCCAGAGTTTGTTATGTCGCTGTTTGCTGTGGAGGACATATACAGGAAACATCTTACTCTGGTTTGTGAAAATAATCACTACCCTCCCAGGAAACAAGATAAATTTAACTTTTTTTTTTAAAAAAGATTTATTTATTTATGCATACAAGAACTGGAGTACAGGCCAGAGGTGTGGGGGTGAGAGGATTCACCAGAGACAGAGTGGGGAGCAGAACAGGCAGATCAACAGAAACACACTGCCGAGGGCAGCAGTGGGCAAGGCAGGAAAGGTCTGCCCTGCCATGTGGATCACTTCCTTGGCCGGCAGCAGGGATAGAACTCGTGCTGCAGTGGCTGCAGTCTATTTCATAGTACGTTGCTTAACCCACTGCGCCACCAGGAAGGCCCCTAAATTTAACTCTTAACCTGCAAAATTCTTTGTTTATGCTCAATGGGAGTAAGCAATAGACATTTGAAAAGATGTTTAGTTTAATTGACAGCAAAAAAAAAAAAAAAGGCAAAACAACAAAAAGGTGTGATTTTTTTTTTAACCTATAAAAATGCTGCTAATGGACCTGCCTGATATGCAAAGGGTTAGGTCTCAGCACTATGAAGCTACAGGCAGCCACTGCAGCACAAGTTCAATCCCTATCCAGGAAGCTGACCCAAATGGCACAAAAGACCTCTCCTCTCTTGCCTGCTGCTCTCCTCAGCAGTGAATTTCAGTAAATCTGCCTGTTCTGCTCCCCATTTTGTCTCTGGTGAATCCTCTCACCACCCCCCAACTTCACCCATCTCCAACCTACACCTCTGGCCTACACCCCAGCTCTTGTATACATAAATAAATCTTTAAGAAAAAATGCTGTTAATGCCCAACAGATCTAATAAACATATGAAAAGATGCCCAATTTAACTTATAACAACAACAAAAGCAAAACAACCAAAGAGGATGAAGTGTGATTTTTTTTTTTAACCTATCAGACTGACAGGAGCTAAAATGGCTAAGACAGCAAGTGTTGACGATGGTATGGCCGAGCAAGCACTCTTACACACTGTTGGTAGAAATGTGAACTACAGATTTTAAAGAGTGAATCTGGGGCCTCCCTGGTGGCACAGTGGGTTGAGCGCTGCACTGTGAAGCATCTGCTGCACAGCAGTGCGAGTTCAATCTCAGGCCAGGGAGGGGATCCACATGGTCTAGCAGACCTCTCCTGCCTGGCCCGCTGCTCCCTCAGCAGTGTGTTTTAGTCGATCTGCCTGTTCTGCTCCCTACTCTGTCTGGTGAATCCTCTCACCTCCCATGACTCTGGCCTGTACCCCAGCTCTTGTGTGCATAAATAAATAAATCTTAAAAAAAAAAAAAAGAAGAAAGCAAACATTGTAAGAAATAAATATTCTTTTTTAAAAAAGTAAATCTGGCAATAACTCTTACAATTTAATCCTTTTAGTTGGAAAGTTTTCCTTGAAGAATTTTTCTCGGATAAATACTACTTAACCTTGCAAAGAAATACATAAGGATTTTTTTTATTATACTGTGGTATTAAGAAATTAGATACCGGGCCTCCCTGGTGGCGCAGTGGGTTAAGCAACGCACTATGAAGCAAACCGCAGCCACTGCAGCACGAGTTCAATCCCTGCTGCCGGCCAGGGAGGGG